>JBAMCJ010002265.1:0-38397 GCA_037075205.1 Drosophila prostipennis | reverse complement strand
TGTTAAAGTTTCTAGCTGTTAAGAGAATGTTAGCGAACGATAGAATAAATAAGAGAGGGGCAGTCTTGAGAGTGATCCCGACCTGAACTGGTGCGTGTTTTACTCTGCTACAATAGTAAAGTAATTTAAAAATATAGTGCTTAATAATATAAAATGTATGCTAATAGTTAAAACTCATTAATTGTAGTTAGCTTAAGTAGTTATAATAATAATTATATATTTTAAAGTGTCTACAACTAATTTAAAAATGCTTAATATTATTTTAAGTATAGATTATTTATAAGTACTTAATAATAATGTTTTAAATATAATATAAAAATATAAGTATTTAAACGTACTTGATAATAATATTTTAAGTAAAAGATAAAAATAATATTATATTACTTAGGGGGATTTCGAGTCGGCAAATCTGCCACAAAACGAAGTTCTCCTAATCTTATTGTAGAATTTAATTTATTTTTGTTGAGATGAGCTGCTTTTCAGTTCAGCTGCAATCGGATGGTGGATGTGCTCTGTGGGAACACATACATATGTACAAAATCTGAACCGTTTCACAATGATGGACTATGTGGGAAGAGTCTATAAGACCGGGCACACTTACATACATTATAATAATACAACAACTAGCAGAAATTGTTTAAAACATATCTGAACTTTCATAACAGATCCCACAACAAGTCTGCATACGTATTGCTGATAGCGGGACAGCCCAAGATAAAGAATCCCTTCGCAGGGACTTTATCTGTACGAGAAATGTTAGCCGGCACTCGAGAAACCGTTCCTTATTGTATTATTGTACAATTAGATTAGGAGAACGAAATTTACGACAGTTTTGCCGAGCTGAAATCCTCCTCCGTTAGTTGAGTTGAGTTGAGTAATACCGTCTTCCCATAGCGTCCATTCCTGTGAAACGGTTGGGATTCTTGACAAATGTGAAATTCGTGTTC
Organism: Drosophila prostipennis; assembly: GCA_037075205.1. Lineage (NCBI taxonomy): Eukaryota > Metazoa > Arthropoda > Insecta > Diptera > Drosophilidae > Drosophila > Drosophila prostipennis. The sequence goes on along the minus strand of JBAMCJ010002265.1, from coordinate 37,450 downwards.
CCATAGAGTTTCCATCCACATCCAATAATAGCTGACTTGAAGAGCAGTAGCTCAACTCAACATTAACGAAGGGGGATTTCAACTCGAAAAACGGGCGTGAAATGGCGTTCTCCTAATCTTATTGTAGAATAATACAATAAATAGCATAAGATAATAGTTAAAAAACATATCTGAACTTCTTTAACATATTCTATAACGAGTATGCATACATATTGCTGACTGGGGGAGAGCTAACCTCCCTTACCCCACACTCCGCTCTTACTACGCCTCTGTCTAGCCAATATTAATGTGAAAAATTTGTAAACGAAACCAAATTTGTGCTGTTTTTGGTAATTTATAGCAACTTTGAAGCCTTATAGAAGTACATGGTATACTTATAATTAATATTAGTTATTATTTACGAAGTGCTGAACATATTCTGAGACTTCGTTACAAAGATTGATGTTTTCGTAAGCAGAACAGCTTAAATTTTGGACCACACATAGCCACTTGTTGGCGAATGCTTTTCCGCTCATAACAAACTACACATAACACAGGCCGACAATTTGTGAGATGGGTCGGTGTCCAGGCCTGCCACCATTTTATTTCGATAAATGAGGCTTTTCTTAGCATAATTTTACATTACGCCTATAGTCCATCAGCTCTGGTATTTGCGGTATCTTTAATTTAAGAGAATCACAAATTTTCTTCGTCTTTTGGGATATACCTTCAAGAGTGGTCAACCAATTTTGGTAATCTTTTCAGAATCTTTTCAAAATTAAATAGTTACATGTCTCTTTTATACGTCCGTTTTTGAAAATTCAATCTAACTTAACCACAAGAGAAGGTGGGGCATTCAAAATTTTAAAGTCACAGCAAAGATTAAAAATCTTCAAGCGTTTAAAAATTAAATAAAAATATTTGAGAGGATTTTTTTGCGAACTCAAGGTCATGGTTGGTTATATAAATAACTCAACAATTTTTAGAGTTTCAACACACTTGCACTCGTTGGGGAGTGAACCTCGGACTTTCTAGTATTTGCAAATTTCGGCAGGTTGTCACCTCTGCTTCATCAGCTAGATATGAGGATGTGAGCTGAGCGTCGAAACTTCTATATATATCACATCTAGGAATATGTAATTGAGAATTAAATACTTCTAGGATGGTGACATATTTCAAAGCTTCGTCGCTTGAACTTCTAATGTGTGTGAAAGCTAGAGTGGTTGTCTGTTGGAAGCGAAATGCTTCCCGATTTTACAGACGTGAATAACAACAACTAATTAATTAATTGTTGATTTTCGAAAACGTAAGCATTTTTTTTGGCTGCATTTGCATTTTGCGGATGTTTTTCTAGGACGTGTCGATCCTTATATAGTTTCAATTTTTAATTGACTTGACCTGTTTTTAACATAAATGAGAGGATTTTTTTGCGAACTCAAGGTCATGGTTGGTTATATAAATAACTCAACAATTTTTAGCGTTTCTATATATATCACATCTAGGAATATGTAATTGAGAATTAAATACTTCTAGGATGGTGACATATTTCAAAGCTTCGTCGCTTAAACTTCTAATGTGTGTGAAAGCTAGAGTGGTTGTCTGTTGGAAGCGAAATGCTTCCCGATTTTACAGACGTGAATAACAACAACTAATTAATTAATTGTTGATTTTCGAAAACGTACGAATTTTTTTTTTTGCTGCATTTGCATTATGCGGATGTTTTTCTAGGACGTGTCGATCGTTATATAGTTTCAATTTTTAATTGACTTGGCCCCCGAAGGCTACGTTCATGTGCTTATATTCAAAGCAAAACTACTTAGAACATTTAGAATTATGTTGTTATACCCTTGCAGAGGGTATTATGATTTCCGTCTGTCCGTCTGTTTCTACGCAAACTAGTCTCTCAGTTTTAAAGCTATCTGGCTAAAACTTTCCCAAAAGTCTTATATCTATTGCAGGTAGTATATAAGTCGGAACGAGGCAGATCGGACAACTATATCATATAGCTCCCATAGGAATAATCGGGGAACAAAATGTAAAAAAATTATATCTTGGGTGTTTTTGAACCTATAACCTCCTACTTTTGGAAATGCCATTTTTTATCTAATTCTGAATTTCGATTAATTTTTTTTTCAAAATCTGACGACTATATCATATAGCTGCCATAGGAACGATCGGAAAATTAATGGGAATATAATAGCAAATAAAGTATTGCTTCGTTGGTTTTTATCGTATTCTCTTCTACTATGGGATATGACTTTTTTTAAATGTTTTCGAATTTCGATTTTAATTTTATCAATATCGAACTACTATATCATATAGCTGCCATAGGAACGATCGGAAAATTAGTGATTAATAGGAATTATCTGCAAGGGTATATAAGCTTCGGCTGGCCGAAGCTAGCTTCCTTTCTTGTTTAATATTGTGACAGGTTTAGGCACAGTTTGTAAATCCTCACTGTGAATGAAGTAAGAAAAACAATTTTAAAAATTCCAAAACAATTCCAATTTAATTCTGAAAAGATTACCAACATTGGTTGACCACTCTTGAAGGTATATCCCAAAAGACAAAGAAAATTTGTGATTTTCTAAAATTAAAGATACCGCAAATACCAGAGCTGATGGACTATAGGCGTAGTGGCAAATTATGCTTAGAAAAGCCTTATTTATCGAAATAAAAAGGTGGCAGGCCTGGACACCGACCCATGTCACAAATTTTCGGCCTGTGTAATTCAACGATTTGTTCTCGTAGGCATCGTTCCAATTTTTGCAGTCAAGAGGAAGAATTCAGAGTTGCACCGAGAAAACATCGCCTAACTATCGCTTTAAAGAGACCGTCAAGGTCCGTCATATTTGGATGGCGGATTACCGGATGCTAGATGGTGGATGGATCTCTGTGGGAAGACCCTATTAAGCAACTGCTATTCCAGTCAGCTTTTATTGGATGGTGGATGTGTTCTGTGGGAACACGAGTTTCACATGTGTCAAAAATCCCAACCGTTTCACACGGATGGACTCTATGGGATGACCAACTGGAAAATTGTCCGATTTGAAAAAACTTGTGGACAATCCGTTCAACGGTTGGTGGATGAATCTTAGTGGGGAAAGGCTATTCCAATTGATTTGTACGGTTGTGCTCCCTGCTTCTCCGTAGGAACAGGACATTTGCTGTATGACACATGATTTTCATTGTCGATCGTTCCAAATCAATGAAATTCACTATTTAAGGATTTTGACGCTCTCTAAGCCCGTGTTATGATGAATTTCGTTCTGTTCTGCACCACTTAGTATAATTCTTTTTTAAATTAAATGGCGGACGATCTTCAAAACTATAAATTGCAACTGCAACAGGTAAGTACATTTGCCAAATGGTATTAAAATAATAAATATATTGTCGCTGCGAAAACATCATACATATGTACACTTACAATCTTACTCATTTTAGGGCACAGATCCATATATGAGTGATTCTTTGTGAAACGTATTGAGATTTTCTTCATGGTCTCAAAACGATATCTAATTTTTATGACGATATCACACCATTTAAATGGGATTTTTAAAAAAGTAAAAGAAAAAATCCATTTGACAGAAACGAAGATATGGCGATGTTATTATACCCGTTACTCGTAGAGTAAAAGGGTATATTGTATTCGTGCAAAAGTATGTAACAGCTAGAAGGAAGCTTTTCCGACCCTATAAAGTATATATATTCTTGATCAGGATCACTAGCCGAGTCGATCTAGCCATGTCCGTCTGTCCGTCTGTCCGTCTGTCCGTCTGTCCGTCTGTCCGTCCGGATGAACGCTGAGATCTCGGAAACTACAAAAGCTAGAGTATTGGGATTACCAACACATATTCTTGGGCTTCCTACGCAGCGCAAGTTTATTTCAGGCGACCGCCACGCCCCCTCTAACGCCCACAATCGCCCATAGTCGCCCACAAACCATACTAAAATGTGCCTGGCGCCCACATTTTCAAATATTTCTGATAAGTATAAATGCAATTTTGTTGCGTTTAGTTATACCTATCGAAATGCAGAAGAAATTTTTTAAATCGGACCATTCGTTAAAAAGTTAAGCCTGATCAAAGTTTACATATATCTCCATCTCCCTCGCACTCCCTTTAGCTGAGTTACAACCTTTAGTCGGGACACCAACCCGACTACAGAGCTCGCACTCCCTTTAGCCGAGTGACGGGTATTAGATAGTCGGGACACCAACCCGACTATAGCGTTCTCTCTTGTTTTTTTGTTCAATTCATTTATACCTTTAAATTACGTGGGGTAAAAAATAAATAAAAATACCCAAAAATAATTATTTTTGCCAAGCTTTCAGATAAAAGTTTCAGATAAAGATAAAAGTCCTAATCCACACGGGAGCAGCGACCAATACGTATTACATTTACGTGAAAAACTTGTGTATAATTTCGAAACATATCCTAAGAGGATAAATCCCTCTATCATAAACTAAACACTGAATACAAAGCGAGCATAGAAACCACTTCAAAATGAGCACACCCACCGACCAACCACCGCGCTTTGATGGCGCCGAGACCAACAGCTCCGAAGGATCCTCACAACAGCAGGAGCAACCGCAGCAATCTCAATCACAAAATGTACCGGCCAAGCTCTTACAGCATTTCCAGACAAACCGCATAGATTCAGCGCTCTGGGCTCTGCGCCTGCTGGTCATCTTCTTCACTGTCAGCTATGTGCTGCCCATCTTCACTTCCCAACAAAGCGCATTCAGCAAGGTCCTGCTGGCTAATGCGGCCATCTCTGCCCTGCGCTTGCATCAAAGGGTGCCCGCGTTCTCCTTCAGCCGGGAATTCCTTGCGCGACTGTTCGGCGAGGACTCTTGTCATTATATGATGTACTCCTTGATCTTCTTCAACATCCGCCCATCGCTGCTGGTTCTAGTCCCCGTGCTGCTCTATTCGGTTCTGCATGCCTCCAGCTACTCGCTCAAGCTGCTTGATCTGATTGGCCAGAACTCATGGTGGGGAGCTCGTTTTATTATCTCCATTGTCGAGTTCCAGGCCGCCAATATCCTGAAGGCCACCGCTTTCTGTGAGATCTTCATCATGCCCTATGCCATTGTGCTGACCTTTATGAGCCACGCAGGACTTATGACCCCCATTATTTACTATCACTATCTGGTGATGCGTTACAGCTCGCGTCGTAACCCCTATCCGCGAACCGCTTTCGCCGAGCTTCGCATAACCTTCGAGGCCTTGGCTGCCCGCTCGCCGCCCGCTGTGGGCAAGATCATCCGCGGAGGCATTGGGTTCATTAACCGTCTGGCGCCGCAGCCACAGCCGGCCCCTGCGCAACAGTAAAAGAACAAGCTGTTAGCGGAAAACCTTTATCAAATGACATCTGAATAAGCGTATTTAAATAACAATCCATTAACATAGACGATCACACACAGGAGATTGGGGTACATCCGCTTTATTTGTTAATCCAAATTCGTTGCACCTTTTTTAATCGAGGTTCTTCGTAGCCTCGTTCTTTTACACCGGATTGTTTGTTTAATAACTGAGTAAATTATGCTTTTATCAACCACACATTATGTTGCCGCGCACGAAGTGCGCCATGGAAGATCAACATTCAAGGCGCGTATTATTACCATTCAATCCCAAACATATTAGCTTAATTTGCTTTGCTTTAACTTATATGTTGAACAAAATGATTAAACTCAAAGTCTATTAATGATGTTTATAATTATTTACAAATACGTATTTTGTATAAATGTGAAAAGTTACTAAGAACAAAAAAAAAGTAAAGTAAAATTAAATAAAAAAAAAAAAAATAAAATCCATAATGGTTCCAGTGCAAAATCTAGTCCCAACTAAAAAAAAATATTTCATTCGCGGTTTTCTGCAAATCGGCATTTTTAATCTTTATAAAAAAATAGTATAATGTTCTATACATAATTCTTGTTGGCTCCTGAAAGTTTCGTAATGGGACCTCCATTACTTTCTGCATATTTTAATAAAACAATAAAAAACAAAGCAGTCTTTCGTTGTTATACATTAAATTATGTTAGACGAACAGTTTTCCTTCTTAATGATTTCCGGGAGAACGACCGTTCCGATTTAGGTGAAACTAATATGAAAAATTCAGTTTGGTATAACAAAGAAATCCCTACCAATTTTAACATGGGGAAAAACTTCTTGTTACTTATTTAGTTCTAAGGAAGAACACTCGAAGGTAGCAGAATATTTAGCTTAAAACAACAGCCGAGCGCCGCCGCAGAGGGAATCAAGGAGCGACACGAACTGAAGGAGGTCCGTCATTTACCAGGAGCCTGGAATGGTCTTAGCGTGGGTGTAACGTGTTGCTAAATATTCTGCTACCTTCGAGTGTTCTTCCTTAGAACTAAATAAGTAACAAGAAGTTTTTCCCCATGTTAAAATTGGTAGGGATTTCTTTGTTATACCAAACTGAATTTTTCATATTAGTTTCACCTAAATCGGAACGGTCGTTCTCCCGGAAATCATTAAGAAGGAAAACTGTTCGTCTAACATAATTTAATGTATAACAACGAAAGACTGCTTTGTTTTTTATTGTTTTATTAAAATATGCAGAAAGTAATGGAGGTCCCATTACGAAACTTTCAGGAGCCAACAAGAATTATGTATAGAACATTATACTATTTTTATAAAGATTAAAAATGCCGATTTGCAGAAAACCGCGAAGAAATATTTTTTAAGTTGGGACTAGATTTTGCACTGGAACCATTATGGATGTTATTTTTATCTGAAAGCTTGGCAAAAATAATTATTTTTGGGTATTTTTATTTATTTTTTACCCCACGTAATTTAAAGGTATAAATGAATTGAACAAAAAAATAACATCGCCATATCTTCGTTTCTGTAAAATGGATTTTTCTTTTACTCTTTTAAAAATCCCATTTAAATGGTGTGATATCGTCATAAAAATTAGATATCGTTTTGAGACCATGAAGAAAATCTCGATACGTTTCACAAAGAATCACTCATATACATACATATGTATATTTGTATAGATGTACATTGTATATTTGTATGTACATGGCAGAAAAAGATGGTACAAAAATTTCCGACCACTTTAATGTTACAAAAAACATGAAAAAAAATCTAAAAAATTTCATAAAAAATTTAGTACAATATAAGCTTTAATTTACGTAACTATTAATTTCTACACTTAACTTTTCCTAATATAAACAAAAATGTGCAAATGGCCGCATTCGCCTCAAAAGTATGGTACAAATGCAATAGTATAGAAAAAGCCAATTTGGGCAAAGTACGTCGAGTTTAGACGGAGTTTGATACCCTTAGTTTATAACATAGGTAATATTGGCATCGATTGACCATGTCCTATCCTTCACCGTTATTATTCCACTCCTCAACATGACTTTACACCAACCTTGGCTGTAAGGGTGTGAAACGAGTCCTGCCCTCCAGGACATCCCAAAAATGCTTACGGGATTGACACTACTATTGTGATAGCGAATGTAGCTGTTTTACACCGAAAAGCTTTGTTTTGTGGGCCAATGTTTATGATCGTTGTCCTCTTGGTACCAAAAGTCCTTTTAGAGTCCCGCTTTCAGGGGCTTTAATTTGTTTTCTAAAAGTGCATAAAACAACCAACAAAATAGGTATGGTTTATAAAAATCGGTCAACAACTTCACGAGAAATGGCTAGCGATATAGCCAAACAAACAACTTCTTTGGTGTATGCATGAATTTCATACAAATTTTAAAAAAATCGAACAATCTATTTAATGAAAGTTTTGATACCCATTTCTCGTGAGTTGTTACCGATTTTTATAAACCATACCTCATTTTGTTGGTTGTTTTATGCACTTTTAGAAAACAAATTAAAGCCCCTGAAAGCGGGACTCTAAAAGGACTTTGGTACCAAGAGGACAACGATCATAAATTGCGCCCACAAAACAAAGCTTTTCTGTGTAAAACAGCTACATTCGCTATCACAATAGTAGATTCAATCCCGTAAAGCATTTTTGGGATGTCCTGGAGGGCAGGACTCGTCTTCACACCCTTACAGCCAAGGATATGGTGTAAAAAGTCAATGTTAGAGTGGAATCAAATAACGGTGAAGGATGCAAGGACTTGGTCCAATCGATCCAAATATGTACACTGATGTTATAAAAATGAAGGGTATCAAACTCCGTACTAAACTCGACGTACTTTGCCCAAATTGGCTTTTTTAGGGAAGGTCTGTAGGTTGAGACAGTCTGTAAGTTGAACACTCAATTTTCTCAAAACTTTTGCACTACAAAATTTTTAATTTTTTTTTATCTTTTCACAAACTTTTGGGGAAAACATTATAAGCCAGGCTCTAGCCAGATTTAAGCTGTGAGAGTCGTGTACCATTTTGCACCAAAAAAGTTTTTGTCCACTTCTTTCAAAATTCCATTAAAAATTAATAACGTGCTTAAATTAACTTTGTAAGAGATTTAAAACATTAGTAATTTAACTGTTAACAAATTAAAAAAAGAATCAGCTTAATGTGACAGTCAGAAAAAAAGTTATTAATTTTTTCCCGAATCATCCCAATATGTGTAAGTTGGGACACTTTGAGCGTGTAAGTTGAGACATCCGTTTTTCATACAAAAAGGCCTTAGCCCGACAGAGGTCGCTTTCTGCCTAGTACATTTCTTTGATATTAGGGGAAAAGTGAATGTTCAATGAGCCTTTTGGTTTTAATTGTTATTTGGTCTAAGTTCTTAAAAAATGGATGGGAAATAATTTAAGACGAACTAAAATTGATTAAATATAAATAAATAGTTTTTAAAAGTTTGGAGTACTTTTGGTGTGAGTATTATTGACTTTTAAAAGTGTCTCAACTTACAGACCTCTTTTTCAAATTGTAATTTTTTGGCACTTTTCAAAAAAAATTATTTTTTAGTTTTCTTCAGGGAAAAAAAAATTTTTTTTTGCTTTATTGTACAGCTAAAAGACTAAGCTTTCGATCGGTACCTAACACGTGAAGTTTCAAAAGCGAATGTCCAAATGGGAGACTAAAAACAAAAGGTGTACCAACCTACAGACCTCTCCCCTACTATATGCATTTGTACGCATACTTTTTCTGAGGCGAAATGCGGCCATTTTGCACATTTTTGTTTATATTAGGAAAAGTATAAGTGCTAGAAATTAATGAGTTACGTCAAATTAAAGCTTAATATGTGTACTAAATGTTAAAATTATAATGAAATTTTTTAGATTTTTTTTAACATGTTTTTTGTAACATTAAAGTGGTCGGAAATTTTTGTACGCATACTTTTTCTGCCTAGTGTATATGCGCTTTCACCCTTCCAATGAAGCATTGAAAAACCTTAAACCAGCGGTCGTCAGCGTCTTATTAACTGAGCATAGGAAACTGTTCTGTCCATCGCAGCAAGCGATTTGAGCGTTTTTTGCTACTTTTTTCTAAGCATTTACAGTCATAAAGTGTGCGAAAGAGTGTTTTGTTCTTTGAAAACGGTCGCACTTTAAGAGGAAGATTTCTGAGTCCGATCTGACTCTTTTCTGACACAGATATACAGTGTGCCACTTAAGTCATCATACACCAGTCGATATTAACTTAATTGGCAAATTGCTCCTTTATTAAAGGACATTCAAAAAAACTGTGTATGCCATGTTCTTCGTTTCACTTTTGTTAACAATAATGAAAAAAAACAACATATTTTTAACATACAAAATAAGGAAAAACTAAAAGAAGACGATACTATGGCCTGACGCTCCCCTCAAAACTCTGTTTTGTATGGAACATTTTTTTAAAAATGGTATTTTTAATGACTTTTCTTTCCCAAAGTACATTGAAAATCCAACAAAATGAGGAACATATGTATGTTTCATTAAAATCGGTCAACAACTTAATGGACAGGGTACATTTTTTCGTTTCTATTGAAATTTGTATGCAATTCATGCTGTACGCCAAATCAGCTGTGGCCTTTTATTGTGAGTTTTTATACCCGTTACTCGTAGAGTAACCCTCAGAAAAGGCATAAAAAGTACCCTTTTTGAACAAGAATTTAAAAAATACAGTGGCGGACAAAAGTCTACGGACGACCCCCTTTTTGGGAGTTTACCCACTCCTATTGCTTTTACGGGAAAAGTAATGATACAGTTTTGTTTTAAATGTTATTAATAAGCAAAATCGAAAATTTTATTCTTATCCATAAAAAACTGTTAAAATTACATACGAAAAACTTAAAAATGGCATTGACAAAAGTCTACGGACGATTTTTTACATAGAACTTTCAAAATTTTCGCTACAAAATTACCCAAACCTGCTTTATAATTTTTATACCCAGGCATTATGGTGGTGAAAACATTTGCCGGGAAGCATAAAACAGCAGCCAATTCTTCAGGATTTGCGCCGTATGCTTAATATTATTATCCTGTTGGTGGAGCCAGATGGTTGCGAGGCATTATTTGTATACAGATGCCTTCAAATTATGTTCAAATATGGTCTTATACTGAGAACGAACCATAATACCCTGGACGATGACCAAATTTCCTTCTCCCGAGGCTTCAACTGATCCCCACACCATGTCACTCCCACCGAAGTGCTTTACGGTCCAAATTAGTACTGTGGTGGGAGTATGGTGGGAAAGTCATGGTGTGGGGATCAGTTGAAGCCTCGGGAGAAGGAAATTTGGTCATCGTCCAGGGTATTATGGTTCGTTCTCAGTATAAGACCATATTTGAACATAATTTGAAGGCATCTGTATACAAATAATGCCTCGCAACCATCTGGCTCCACCAACAGGATAATAATATTAAGCATACGGCGCAAATCCTGAAGAATTGGCTGCTGTTTTATGCTTCCCGGCAAATGTTTTCACCACCATAATGCCTGGGTATAAAAATTATAAAGCAGGTTTGGGTAATTTTGTAGCGAAAATTTTGAAAGTTCTATGTAAAAAATCGTCCGTAGACTTTTGTCAATGCCATTTTTAAGTTTTTCGTATGTAATTTTAACAGTTTTTTATGGATAAGAATAAAATTTTCGCTTTTGCTTATTAATAACATTTAAAACAAAACTGCATCATTACTTTTCCCGTAAAAGCAATAGGAGTGGGTAAACTCCCAAAAAGGGGGTCGTCCGTAGACTTTTGTCCGCCACTGTATAAGTTTGTAAACTTTTTATAATTAATATCACTATGGACGGCAGTCCATGTAGTGACGAAGCGCACAAGGAGAGTGTGCGAAGGCGACTACTATTATATACAGTTTGTCAAGTAATTGTTTGCAAACGGGAAAATGGCATAGAAATTCGTTTTTAGAAGGGAAATGTTCAAGCAAATACTAGATTTTTGAATTTTTTTCTTTTGGAATGTTGTTTATTAAACTATTATCTTTCCGATTGCATCAAAACATTTTCATTTTTCACACTAAAACACCCTATAAAACAAGAAAAACTAAAAAATTGCAAATATTCGGCTGTCAATTAATTGTTTGCAAAATGATGTGCATAAAGTTAGCAATGCAACTTTTGAAAATGCAAATTTTTTTCTATCGACAATTTGCCGTTATTTATCCGTAAATTATTCGTGAAAGAAAAAATTTGCCGCTCAATTATTTTTCAAATTATGAGATGTTCTGCTAAGTTGATATCAACTTAGCAGAACACCCATACCAAAACTCAAAATTTCCAAAATCTGTTTTAATGGGAATTTGCCGCTATTTATCCGTAAACTATTCGTGAAAGAAAAAATTTAGTTGCTCTTGTTTTATCATTTTTATACCCGTTACTCGTAGAGTAAAAGGGTATATTGTATTCGTGCAAAAGTATGTAACAGCTAGAAGGAAGCGTTTCCGACCCCATAAAGTATATATATTCTTGATCAGGATCACTAGCCGAGTCGATCTAGCCATGTCTGTCTGTCCGTCTGTCCGTCTGTCTGTCTGTCCGTATGAACGCTGAGATCTCGGAAACTATAAAAGCTAGAGGATTGGTATTTGGCATGAAGATTCTTGGAGCTTCTACGCAGCGCAAGTTTATTTCAAAAAGGTGCCACGCCCCCTCTAACGCCCACAATAGTTTATAAACGATTTTAAAAATTTAAATATTTCGGAAAAGTAAAAATGCAGTTTTATTGTGTTTATCAATACCTATCGAAATGTAAAAGAAATTTTTTAAATCGGACCATTCGTTAAAAAGTTATTGCTGATCAAAGTTCATATCTCCTCCATCGCACTCCCTTTAGCCGAGTGACGGGTATTAGATAGTCGGGACACCAACCCGACTATAGCGTTCTCTCTTGTTTTTTTTTAAGTCGAGTTGTTCTGCTAAGTTGATATCAACTTAGCAGAACATCTCATAATTTGAAAAATAATTGAGCGGCAAATTTTTTTCTATAACGGCAAATAACGGCAAATTGTCGATAGAAAAAAATTTGCATTTTCAAAAGTTGCATTGCTAACTTTATGCATATTGCAAAATGCAAACAATTATTTGACTTATAGCTATAGCTTGAAAACGGCTAAAGATATTGTACTTATTTTTGGTGGGGTCCTCGTGGTGCCTGCCCTGCATTTAAACGACCCGGAATTGACCGTCTAAGGACATTTTTAATAATACTTTTTAAGGATTTTCTTCCAAAAAACTTTTGCAGGTGATTTGTATGGCGTTGGCATTTTTGACGCAGTTTTCTCCCGTTTTGAGCGGTGAAATCGGCAAAATGTGATGCTATTTTTGGCAGTTCCCCTAAAGGAATGTCCAACGAAAAGTCCTGCATCATTATTTTGTAAGAAAATTTCAAACTGTAGACGCAAAATTGAAAATCTGCTGTGATAGTCCGATCGTAATAAGTAATACACCAAATTAAAGGTATTGCTAAAACTTAAAGGATTGCATACCAAGACCTCAAGAAAATCAATTGGTTTGGGAGAGAGAGCGGCGAAAGTGAAAATTTAGAAATTTGGATCTGTTGGGGCCGGTGGGGATAATTAGCCCACCGGACTACGTTAGTTGTATTCCTACTGAAAATGCGCTCAGTTTGTCCGCTTGTCAGTTTGTCCAAAACATGTTTTTCAAGTTCTGAAAATTTGATATGACGTTCATCACATCGATATAAAAAACTTTTGTTCTACCACTTTTGGAAAAACCCGCTAGTTTAGCGGGAAAACAGCTATAAATAACTAAAATTCGGAAAGCCGTAAATTCTATACTACTAAAGCTACAGACTTGTGCTGCATCTCGTTTGAAAGGTATTTTTAAATGCTATAAAAGCCTTCTATAATCTGTGTAATGTAATAGTTAAAAAGATATGAACAAAAGAAAATTTTGTATATCCTTGCAGAGGGTATTATGATTTCAGTCAGAAGTTTGCAACGCAGTGAAGGAGACGTTTCCTACCCCACAAAGTATATATATTCTTGATCAGCATCACTAGACGAGTCGATCTAGCCATGTCCGTCTGTTTCTACGCAAACTAGTCTCTCAGTTTTAAAGCTATCGGGCTAAAACTTTCCCAAAAGTCTTCTTTCTGTTGCAGGTAGTATATAAGTCGGAACGAGCCGGATCGGACAACTATATCATATAGCTCCCAAAGGAACAATCGGGAAAAAAAAATGTAAAAAAAATATATCTTGGGTGTTTTTGAACCTATAACCTCCTACTTTTGGAAATGCCATTTGTTATCTAATTCTGAATTTCAAATAAAATTTTTTCAAAATCGGACGACTATATTATATAGCTGCCATAGGAACGATCGGAAAATTAGTGGGAATATAATAGGAAATAAATTATTGCTTCGTTGACTTTTATTGTATTCTCTTCTACTCTGGGATATGACATTTTTTAAATGTTTTTGAATTTCGATTTTAATTTTATCAATATATCTGCCATAGGAACGATCGGAAAATCAGTGATTGATATGAATTATCTGCAAGGGTATATAAGCTTCGGCTGGCTGTTTCCTTTCTTGTTTTAACTTTTTTTTACCTATTTTTATTTTTATCAAATTTTGGTATATAACACATTACTGTAAAAAGTCACGTTTAGGGGGGGTAGGGTCTTGCAAAAAAAAAATCGATTTCTTTTTGAATTTTTTTTTCTTGTAGATTAACATCTTTAGATTATATAAAAAAGTTTTAAGTCAATCGGACAAAAACTTTAGAAGTTATCCTAAAACTAGTACCCTAACCTCTAAGACTTTAGTGCATCTTTAAGTGCGTTTTTCTCGAAACCAAATTTTGAAAGTCCGTGTTCATCGGCATTTCTAAACGGCTCAACCGATCGTTTTCAAATTTGTCATCATATTTTTCTGCATAAAAAAAAACCCGCCCCCTATGAAGCGTTTTTTTGTATTTTTAAACTTTAAACATTTTATTTTTAAGCCGAAAGTCAAATTTCATAGGTGAAAAACGCATTTTTAACTTTGGACTATCGAAGAAAATTGTTAAAAATAAAAAATTAAAAAAATGGCTTCATAGGGGACGGGTTTCTTTAATTCTTAAGCGAAATGTAAAAACAAAATGAATATCCGATCATTTTTAGCGGAGGTACAGTGAACACCGCAAAACGCCTTTTTTCAATAGTGTTCCAGCAATCGCTTTGCCACCGATATATTAGCCGATAGTATCGGCTATAAAAATTAGTGGATATTATTTAAATGACACTTAATAATATAAAAAAGGTTTGAATTAAATCCATCCAACCAGTTTTTATAGAAAAAATCGCAAAGTTAGTCGATTTTTTGGTGCCAAAGACCCTACCCCCCCTTAAAAGTTATTCAGAAACGAAAATCGCCATTTTTGGCAGCCCAACACAACTAACGCTGTCTAAAACTTTATTTTAGGGTCATGGAATCATTTCAATTGTTTTAAGTAGTTCCAAATAGGAAACTTTTGTTTTACGCCTTTTGAAAAACCCGCTGCTTTAGCGGGAAAAATGCTTAAAAAAAGCTAAATTTCGTTAGTTCGTAAGTTGTACACTACTGAAGCTACAGACATGTGCTATACCTCGTTTAAAAGGTATTTTGAAATACTTAAACGCCTTTGTTTAAATACAATGGCTTACAAATTATGAATGACCAATTTAAATTTAATTGTATATATTAGCTCCTATGAGAGCAAATGTAAACAAACAAAAACTTCTGA
The DNA here is from genome assembly GCA_037075205.1 of Drosophila prostipennis. Lineage (NCBI taxonomy): Eukaryota > Metazoa > Arthropoda > Insecta > Diptera > Drosophilidae > Drosophila > Drosophila prostipennis. Next base: position 22,356 of record JBAMCJ010002265.1, on the reverse strand, counting down.
TATCAAATAAAAACACCTCCTAACGAGGTAAAAAACTAGTGACGATATCAACATTTGTGACGAAAAATTATTACACTCGCCATTAAATAGACTTTCTAATATGTTCTCATTCGGCACGCTGCAATAGAAAATGCCTGGGAAGGGAAAAAGGCTGGAATAGTTTGCTAGGGCGGGCCGAATGAGAAAATATTAGAAAGTCTATTTAATGACGAGAGTAATAACACTATGCAGCATAAAAAATTTACCTCGATGGATGCTATATTTTTGGATTCGTTACGAATTCCCAAGTTAAACTGCGTTTTCCAAAAAGTTCCCCGACGCAAGGATTCTTAGCAAAAGGACCTCAAAGTTCGGAAAATGCTGAAATTGGCCAACTTTCCGGAGCTCTCAGAGGCAAACGGATTCATGGTTTGATTCGATGTTAAAGTTTTTTAAAAGATACACTCTTTGTCTTTCAAACCCCATACTTAGAATAATTTTAGGATTTTTATTAAGGCAGAAACAAATTTAGAAAAATATAAAAGCATACAGCTGCGGTCAAAATAGTAGTAGTGTTGGTTTCTTGTTGTAATCTTCTCCTGGTAATATTGTATTGATTATAATTGTACTATTAGACTAATTGGATAAGAAAAGTGATAACAACACCCCATAATAAAAATTTAAAAAAACATATGTTCAAGATGATAAAATAAGATTAAATGTCGAACTCACAGTGACATGTTATAATTACAAGTTAAAAGAATCTTGAACATTAATTCTTAAATTTAAACCTGTAAACATGAACGTTTTATATATTTTGCTTTACTTCTTTTTTATTCATTTCGGCTTGATCTTTCACACTCATAATTTATAATTTATCAAATTTAAAATTACACATTTTTTTTTGTACTCACTGAACACGTCCGACTTCCACTTGGGTATTGCACAAACTAAGTAAATTTTTGCATTTTCAATCATCTTGCTTATCGCAGGAATCTTCATACCGTTATTTACCATCGTTCAGAATACGCCCAGACATAAGAACTTTTTATGAGCCTCTGCTTAGGGAGCACCAAATGTGCTCCGAAAACGCTCTTATTTAAGTGCCGACGCAGAAAACACTCTGAAACGAGGCTCTTTTCAGACACACAATTAAGAGCGCTCCTAACTTTGCTTGCTGGGATGCTCTGCCAGCTCACGTACTCTGTTGAACAGAGGTTTGCACATACACATTAAAGAGCTGACCCGTGCAAATTACTCACACTAATATAAAACAAAATGTCATTATACCCTGCAGTTCCATTCAGCGCTTTTTTAGCAGTGAATCCCTGCTAAAAACTGAGCACTAAGCGCTCAATCACTGCTGAATTTGTATGAAAAATAGCGGTGATTTTAACATGGGCATGTCCTAGGGGCTCATCACTGCCAGAAACTAGCGCTTATTTAGCACCTGTTCATCACTAAATTCGGCGCATTTTCAGCGCCTAATTATCACCCAAAATCATCACCTATTCACTGCCCATTTTCATCACCTGTTCACCGCCCATTTTCATTAAAAATATGTTGAATTTTATCATTAGGTTTATTTCTCTTCAATTAATTTTTACTACATAATTTTTTATAAATTATTTTCATACTTTTACATTAAATTAATAGATTTTTACAAACTACGGTGACTTGTAGGGCTCTTCGGCACGTTCTTAGCTTCCGGAGTCTTGGTGAGCTGCATTTTCGCGCATGGAGATTTTTCAGTCATCTCCGCATCCTCTCCGGAGGCACTGTAGGCTCCACCTGACCAATGGGATCTGAGTTTGGAAAAGATATATTTTTATAATATTATATAAAGAGACAAGAACGGTAAAACTTACTTAGCATCCTTCTGGGCTGTAGGACAAAATGATTTAATCTGAAAAGATATTGTTTATGCACCTTGTACCGTCAGCTTGACCTAAAAATATTAAACAATAAAACATACATATTTTAAAAATAAGAAGCTATAATAACACAGGAACACAAAATTAAACTTTGTGAAATTTCCACGAACCATTTCAAGTTTTCCATGATATTTGGGTGCTCCTGAGTAAAGGTCCCATACAAAATTATTTTCCATCACCTACAGGTTCCGCGGTATAGCTAAGAATACAAAAAACCGATGTTTGTCGACATTTTCAACTACGTGGCCTATATAATTGGACTTACCTTTATTATTTTCGCAAGGACTTACTCTCAATACATCACGGCACTACTAAAAAATAGTCCCCATCATAAACCATTGCCCATGTCTTTGGAATTCGACGCCAAAGTTGAAAATCCCAAATTTAAATTTCTCTGATGGAAAAATAATTCTGAGAATTTAATCTTAAATGGAACTAGTTTTAATTATTCATTTATCTATTGTTCATTGTATGCTTTAATTTCGGTTTAAAGCAGTTTCATGAGGATATTTTATTGGCTTTCTTATACCAATAAAACCGTTTTTTTTATTTTATTATCTACTCCTATGTGCTGTCAAATTTCAAATAAGTCAAGGCATCCTATAGAATGCGAGTAAACATGTATGTTTCTCTATGAATGTTCAGTGAACGTTTTTAATTTCTTAGTTCTAGAGGTTGCCATGACTTATTCAAAATTTGACAACATTTAGGAGTAGATAATAAAATAAAAAAAACGGTTTTATTGGTATAAGAAATCCAATAAAATATTATTATGAAAACCCTTTAAACCGAAATTAAAGCATACAATTAACAATAGATTCAACGAATAGTTAAAATTAGTTCCATTAAAGATTTAATTCTCAGAATTGTTTTTTCATCAGAAAAATTGTGAAAATTTTGGGAGTTTCGACTTTGGCGTCGAATTCCAAAGACATGGCCAATGGTTCACAATGCGGACTATTTTTTACGAATGCCGTGATGTATTGAGAGTAGGTTTCAGCGAAAATAATTGAGGTAAGTCCAATTATATTGGCCACGTAATTCAAAATGTCGGTAAACATCGGTTTTTTGTATTCTTAGCTATACCGCGGAACCTGTAGGTGATGGAAAATAATTTTGTATGGGACTTTTACTCAGGAGCACCCAAATATCATGGAAAACTTGAAATGGTTCGTGGAAATTTTTGGCTGTGTACCTGTGTAATTAAGACAAGACAAAGTTTTAATACCCTTGAAAATTACTTACCTAAAAATGTATTCTTGATTAATAGCACTTTTGTTTGAACTCGAAAACAACTTGTCACAGCTAGAACGCAATTGAAAAACGCGGAACAACGGCGTCTGCCTTTGAGAAATATAAAAAGAATACTGAGCGAGAAAAACAACATCTGCAATTTCTCTTGTTGTCCTTTTCCCTTTGTCACGATCGCGCTTGCCTAACTTGTCTCTACCCCTGCGCAGAGAGAGAGATTGAGAGAGAGAAATTTGGGAGAGCGTCGTCTCTGGCGCCGTTTCGGTCGGCTCCGTCGGCGACACTGTCGGCCTAGTGATGATGTTGTGATGAAATTCATCACCTGTTCCTCACTATTTTTAGGCGCTCATTCACTGCCTGTTCAGCACCTTAATTTCGTAAAGAGATAGATTTTGAGAGAGGGGGTTGGTGAGAGAGTCGATTCTGCCGCGGCGCTGCCGGCGTCGCAGCCGACGCAGTGCTATTAAGCGCTCGGTCTGAATTCGGGAACTGCAGGGTATTGTGTCCCGACCGCTGCCATAGAGTCTAAGGCTTAGACCCAGAACAGTATTTTTTTGTCTATTGAATCACCAAACATTTTATTTTAAGACTTACATATATACTGTTACGAAAAAAATAATAGCACCACTTCGTCACAGGATCTTAGTTTTAAGCAAATATGTAAAAAACGGGGATTTTTACATAAAAAGTGTTTTTTATTATCTTGATTAGTATTGCACCTATTTGAAAAAATTGATACGGATATCAAAATTATTGTCTACATATACTTTTTTTCAAATTTTAAGAAAAAAAGTAAAAAAAAGGTTGAAAGAAATAATAGCACCATTTCCGTTTCTTTAGGTCAAACGTTACCATTCGCTGATATTCTTGGGTATGAAGGATATATTTTATGAGATTTGACTAAAACTAACTTTTCCTGATATCCAGACATCAAATTGATTACCATTTGGCAATACAAGGACATGCGGAAAATTTTCCAAGTCGGAAAATAAAAATATTCGAAAAAAAACATATTGGATGGAAAACAGTCAAGAAAAGCGGTTCAATTGGTTAGGTTTTGGATCATCTTCATTAAAAATGACATTAACTGTGAAGGATAACACAGAAAAACGGAATCCTGGCCCATTTTCCATTCCAAAATGTTATAGTGCAAAGCACAAAGATTCTTAGAAGCGCCAAAACTTAACTAGAACAGGTGCTTAAAGTAATAGCGAATATTTAAATAATTAGATAATGTTTCAATGAACAAATTTATAAAACATGCACTTTAAAAAAAAAATCCTATCCTAAATGCGAAACATATTTACAAGGGCATAAGGCTCATCAAAAAAACTTACAAATTAATTTTTTACTTGGACGTTGATGCACTATGGTCAGTACAATCAAGTGGCCCTTACGACACCAAGCAATGCTTGTTACGCGCGGGGCCCTACACCGTTTTGGGCGAGTAAACGAAATCGCGGACAAAGAAGACAATTTCACAATAGACGATTAAAAATACATGCAGGTCAAAATACGAATTGTTAAGATACATAAAGTAAAACTAATTAGTTGCTAAGTAGGATAGTATTATTGATTTAAAGATAGGCAGTGAGTCGGTAGTAAATATTAGGTGATATAATGTATTATAGTCATTGCAGAGTACTCTAAAAGGTTCATGCATTGCATAATTAGAGATACAATGATTAAAACTAGGGGAATATAATTTCTTGTGAATCTATTTGGCACAAGGTCTTAGTAACATAGGGATCATCGAATTCCTTCGACCACCTTTTGATAAATGCAAGCACACCCCTGGCTTTATTTACCATGGTAGTAATGTGATCAGAAAATTTAAGTTTAGGATCCATATAGACTCCAAGGTCGTCAGCATGCGTTATTCTATCTAACCCACAACCGCTTAAAGTATAAGTTGAATAGTGAGGGGTGACACGAAAAAAGGTCATTTAAATTTAAATCATTATTCATGCACCATGTTTGAAATGCATTGAGATCAGATTATAAAGCTAAACTTTGTGCGGGATCATTAAATTGCAGGCACAACTTAACGTCATCTGCGTACATAAGTACACGTGAGTTCGTTAGGACTAGAGGAAGGTCATTTATAAATAATGTAAACAGGAGCGGACCAAGATGACTTCCTTCTGGTACACCGGACGTAACTCGGATTAGGGATGAGAAACAGTTTCTAAAAATTACCCTTTGAGTCCTGCCATTCAAATAACTTAAGATCCACCTAAGAAGATCATCAGGAAACCCCAGAACGTCCAATTTCCGAACTAAAATCAGATGGTTTACAGAATCAAACGCCTTACTGAAATCAGTGTAAACCACATCAGTCTGACGATTTTTTCTAAAACCATTTAACACAAATGAAGTAAACTTCAAAAGGTTGGTTGCGTTGACCTACGTTTTATAAATCCGTGCTGAAAAGAGGAAATAAGAGACCTACAACTGTGTTGCAAATGGGGAGTAATAATGTTCTCGAAGAGCTTCGGGATAACAAACGATTCCTTCCATCTATGCGGGAAATCTGACGTTTCTAAAGACAAAGTAAAAAGTTTTTGCAATGGTCTACACAAAGTCTCAACGCAATACTTGAGCACACATCCAGGGACTCCGTCAGGACCCGGAGAGTAGACTGGTTTGACCCTTTGCAAATCTAAAAGAAGTGAGCTTTCACTTATAACTGGACAAAAAATAAAGTTTGATTTAGGCATGTCATATGGGTAAGACTGATCTGACGGACTTGTTGTTGAATAGGTGGTTTGGAAAAACTGTGCAAAAAGATCGGCTATGGCCTGATCAGTGTTTGCGGCAGAATTTTCAAATTTAAGTGTTGATGGGTAACTTGAAGATTTACGCTTTGTGTTAACAAAATTATAAAACTGTTTTGGATCCAGTGTAAACTGAGTCTTGCAACGTGCTAAATAGTTTTTGTAACACTGAGCGTTAAGCACGGTAAAATTCGACCGAGCACTTAAGTATCGGGAAAAGGCAGCTTGTGATCCGGAAGCTCTAAACTTTTTGTAGAGTCTATACTTCACATTTTTAAGTCGCGACAGCTCTTTACTAAACCACGGATGTTGGTTAGAAATTTTAGGATAATACGTGGGAACGCATGTATCAAAAACTGCGTTTAATACATTATAAATTTATTTTATATATTAACAGATTCAGTCATATTGGTACATAAGAACAGATTATACCAATCCGAGCTAGAGATAAGGCTATTGATAAGTGCAAAGTTTGCTCTACGAAAGCAGGGGATGCGTTTAGCTGACTTTTCAGATATTTCATTTAATTTTGTAACCGTGTCAATTGTCAGCTCCAGCGTTGGGTGATATGGGTCTTCTGGTAACGTAATTGCAGACGTTCTAACTATGCAGACACAATCTGGACTTGAAACAAAGCATAGATCCAGTAATCGTCCTAACAAATTTTGAACATGGTATGTACAGCTGTATGTACAGCTGTGAAAAAATAATAGCACCACTAACCCAAAACAATTTTAACTAGTCACTCTACTCACATTTTTGAACTTTTTTAATTTTTTAACACGGGTTTAAAATAGTAAGACTAAACTTAATTTGAATATGAAAAAAAAAATGTTAGCTTAATAAAAGGTTTTTGACTTATTTAAGAAAATCTATGCAAAACTGGAAAAAACTACGAAAAAAACAAGAGAGAACGCTATAGTCGGGTTGGTGTCCCGACTATCTAATACCCGTCACTCAGCTAAAGGGAGTGCGAACGCTGTAGTCGGGTTGGTGTCCCGACTATCTAATAATCGTAACTGAGATAAAACTTTGATCAGGCCTAACTTTTTAACGAATGGTCCGATTTAAAAAATTTCTTCTACATTTCGATAGGTATTGATAAACACAACAAAACTGCATTCCTACTTTTCCGAAATATTTAAATTTGTAAAATCGTATATTAGCTATTGTGGGCGTTAGAGGGGCGTGGCACCTTTTTGAAATAAACTTGCGCTGCGTAGGAACTCCTAGAATCTGTATTCAAAATGCCAATCTTCTAGCTTTTATAGTTTCCGAAATCGCAGCGTTCATACGGACAGACAGACAGACAGACGGAGAGACGGACAGACAGACATGGGTAGATCGACTCGGCTAGTGATCCTGATCAAGAATATATATACTTTATGGGGTCGGAAACGCTTCCTTCTAGCTGTTACATACTTTTGCACGAATAGAATATACCCTTTTACTCTACGAGTAACGGGTATAATAATAGCACCACTTCTCTAAAAATAAAATAAAAGGTAGAGAAATTACAAATGGGTAACTTAATCTTTATTTGGCGGTAGTCAACAATTAAATCTAAGTTTGAAGTCTAAATACCCTTTGCGATTTTTGGATATAATGACTTACTATCGATTAAAAAAGTCAGGAGCCTACCTATAAAGGAATTGGAATGATATATTTGCAAATTTATTCGGAAATGATTTAAGACGATTTATATTATATACAGTTAACTGTCTTAAAAAAAAAAACTCGAAGATTTTTGGTTGTGTTATGGTCAGCGAGTACACAAGTCAATTTACATAGCTTACTGAGTACCTTCAACCTATTTCTTTGCTATCCTGACGGTGATCCTGGCCGGATTTTATTGTTCGAAGGTTCATTTAAGAAGTATTTTGTATTTAGTTTAAGATACGAATTACTACCGTATCACTATTTACATCATAGGATGATTCCTGAACGATGTATCCATCCGTATCGATCTTACTTCAATAAGGAAAAACAGGCCCATGTTAATACTAGGTCCATGTACAATAAATGATTGTTTTGGTACCATGTTTTTGGTTAATTTAGGTGTTTAGAAGACACTTGACTTATAAAAAGGATATCTTCTTACCCAACTTAACTTTGCCTTCAGAAATTCTCATAAGTTTGCGGGAATTAATTTGTAAGTTTTTTTTGATGAGCCTTATGCCCTTGTAAATATGTTTCGCATTTAGGATAGGATTTTTTTTTTAAAGTGCATGTTTTATAAATTTGTTTATTGAAACATTATCTAATTATTTAAATATTCGCTATTATTTTAAGCACCTGTTTTAGTTTAGTTTTGGCCCTGCAAAGATTCTTTGTGCTTTGCCATATAACATTTTGCAAAGGGAAATGGGCCAGGATTCGGTTTTTCTGTGTTATCCTTCACAGTTTATGCCATTTTTAATAAAGATGTGCCAAAACCTAATCAATCAAACCGCTTTCCTTGACTGTTTTCCATCCACTATGTTTTTATGTAGACAATAATTTTGATATCCGTATCAATTTTTTCAAATAGGTGGAATACTAATAAAGATAATAAAAAACACTTCTTATATAAAAATTCCCGTTTTCCACATATTTGTTTAAAAATAAGATCCTGTGACGAAGTGGTGCTATTAATACTGTTAATATCGTCCTATTCGCTTTTACCATTGTTCTATGGCAGTCTTTTTAGTGGATCAACCTGCAAAATGAGCTGGACACGAGTTTAGCACACTTTAGCACATTCAACCCTTTTTCACTCTTCTGATCATTTTTTTCGACTTTTTACTTCTTATTCTAATTAGTGAACTTTAGTAAGGTACAAAAATGAAGAAACGAAAAATCTAGATAAATCACAAGGACTCTGGTATATAAATAACTAAAATGATCTAAATATCCCATTTTTAGGCAGGATAAGTTGGACACTTGGACATTGGTCCTAGTCTATTAAATTTACTTGTTTTACTTAAAATAAAACATCATAGAGCTGGGACCTGATAAAGTGACTTCACATTGCATAGCATTTCAGCAGATCCTGATTTTCAAGTCCTTTCAAATGGTCCACACACACATGGTCCGGACCACATATTTTTTAGCCAATTAAAAGACTAAAAAAATGAGGTATATATCATTAAGATCGGTCAACAACCTCTTAGGCAAAGGCATAAAGTTCTAAATAAGAATATTACAACTTTAACTTAAAGCACGATCTTCCATTCGCATTGGAAATTGAGTTAACTTGACCAAGAGATAGGTCAATGAGACCGTCGACAAAATTGTTTTGATCACCAGAAACTAGGGCAATTAGATCGACACAAGGAGACCAATATAGGTACGGAATATTAAAGTCACCCAATATTATAAGATGGTCTGAGTCAGAGGCAGATGAGGAGATAATCTGGATAGCGGAGAGGTGTCGCATATAGATCGGAGCCTCAGAGCATGGAGGAATATAGGAGCAGGTTACAAATATATTGCAGTTAGGAAGACATATTTTGACTGACAAGAATTCAATATCACCAACATTGGGAATGGATACAACTTGGGATGATATTTCAGACTTCACTGCGATTAGGACACCCCCACCTCGTTTAGAGGGACGGTCACGTCTATAGAGGAAAAAAATTATTAGTAAGTATTTCGTTATCAGATACCGTGGGATTTAGCCAAGTTTCAGTAAAGGCAATAACGCTGGAATCGAAAGCAGCGCTGTCAGCATGTAATCTAGACAGCTTACTGAGAAGTCCACGGACATTTTGATAATGTAATACAAAATCTAGTTTTTTGGAACTGACGGTTTTGTAATTATAGATGGTTATTTCCGATCAAACTCGTGTACAATCGTATTAAGTGGTCATAGTGTAGGATTTAATTGGACTGTTCACCGGCGATCCTACATAGCAGAGCGAATCATTGTTTATTTTTGTTTTTTACAAATCCAAAGTTAGTCGATAAATCAAAATTTGAAAACAAAAGAAAATATTTGCGATATAATCGATGTTTTAACCGCGCATTTCAAATTTTTTGTGAGTAAAAGGGTATATTGTATTCGTGCAAAAGTATATAACAGGTAGAAGGAAGCTTTTCCGACCCTATAAAGTATATATATTCTTGATCAGGATCACTAGCCGAGTCGATCTAGCCATGTCCGTCTGTCCGTCCGGATGAACGCTGAGATCTCGGAAACTACAAAAGCTAGAATATTGGGATTACCAACACATATTCTTGGGCTTCCTACGCAGCGCAAGTTTATTTCAGACGACCGCCACGCCCCCTCTAACGCCCACAATCGCCCATAGTCGCCCACAAACGATACTAAAATGTGTCTGGCGCCCACATTTTTAAAGATTTCTGAAAAGTATAAATGCAATTTTGTTGTGTTTGGTTAAACCTATCAAAATGTAGAAGAAATTTTTGAAATCGGACCATTCGTTAAAAAGTTAAGCCTGATCAAAGTTTATATAGTTTATAGATAGTCGGAACACCAACCCGACTATAGCGTTCTCTCTTGTTTTTTTAGTTTGTTTAATCTCATACTTCATCTTGTATGAAAATGGACGAAGTGCGTCTTCTAGTAATTTTTTTAAAAATATAAAACCGAAAAGTACGTAAAATTTTCTGACTCCGGTTTGGATCACCTATATCATATAAAATTCGAATAAATTGTACTTTTAGTTCGTTGGCAAGGTCAATATTTTAAGAAAGAAAACGCAAAAAACTGCATCCTTCTAACTGTCCTAGAAAAGAAATTACAGATTTTTGGCCAAAAATTTGACTTTCTGGCCCAGTGTGCAGTGAAGAGCTTACACACCTAAGAAATGTAAGGTCCAGACTTTATAGGAAATATAAAGATATCGGTTCTCAATCTATTTTTTCTAGATACTTAGGCGCTCGGTCTAGTTTTCCCGTGCTTAACGCTCTGTGTTACAAGAATTATTCGAACCGTTGCACTATAGGCTGGATGACCACTTTTTGTGGCCCTAATTAATAACTTATAAACGAAGCAACAATTTAAAGATATTTTTTTTTTTAATTGCATTTATAATATTAAATTTATGTTTTTTATGCAAAAATATGCATGCTCACGCCTTTTTTCAAAAAAAAATATTTTTTATGTCAAAAATAAACTTTAAAAATTATATTTTTTTATTGTTTTGTTTATAATGAAAAGAATACATTTTTTTGTTAAGTGCAATCGAGTTTTTATTATTAAAATCAATATAGGGTATACCACGAATGATAAGAAGCTTTATAACAAAGTTATTCTTTTGAAAAGATGCTGTAAAATAATTTTTTTATTAATAACACTGTGCAGAATTTTTAATGCTTTTTAAATTTACCTCGATGGATGCTATATTTTTGGATTCGTTACAAATTCCCAAGTTAATCTGCATTTTCCAAAAAACTCTCCGACGCAAGGATTCTTAACAAAAGGACCTCAAAGTTCGAAAAATGCTGAAATTGGCCAACTTTCTGGAGCTCTCAGAGGCAAGCGTATTCATGGTTTGTTTCGATGTTAAAGTTTTTTAAAAGATACACTCTTTATCTTTCAAACCCCATACTTAGAATAATTTTAGGATTTTTATTAAGGGAGAAACAAATTTTAGAATACATAGTCAAAAAACATAAAAGCATACAGCTGCGGTCAAAATAGTAATAGTGTTGCCGACCTGTGTTTTTAAAGGTAACGCCCACAATCGCTTTACAACGATTTTAAAAATTTGAATATTTCGGAAAAGTTTTTATTGTGTTCATCAATACCTATCGAAAGGTAGAAGAAACTTTTCAAATCGGACCATTCCACTATGGTTCAAAAATCGATTTTTTTGGCATAAATTCTTAAAATTGAGTTACAGACTTCAAAATTGTCACATTTCGTTTTTTTAAAACGAATACCATGCAAACAAATTTTGAAGTCTGTGCGACCACGCCCTCTCTTGCCTCCCATACAAGCAAATTCATAATACTACACTGTGTTATACAATTTAACCTTTATTTATTTAGATTGATGAAATCTCAAAAATACTATTTGCTTTAAGGGGGGGGTATGGTATTTAATTTTTTTTTTTTTCGATTTTTTTTTTTTTTTTTTATATTAATGTACAACACGTTAAGAATGTTGTGTGAAAATTTCATGTCAATCGGATGAAAATTAATGAAAATATGACCATTTGAACGAGCGGGCCCCGAACAGTTGCACGTCGCGTCCAAAACTTTAAATCGTTCTCCTGAAAAGTATGTTTTTTTAAGTCGGTGAACATTGTCCATCGAAATTTAATGTACCGATCGTTCTGAAATTTTGCACATAATTTCTGTACCTAAATCCGCAGGTAATCAGGTCGAGCTTTTTTTTTTTTAATTTTTATTTTTTATTTTATAATAACTAATATATCCAATTTTGTATGCTAAAATCACGTTTTTGACTTTAAAGTATTACCAAAAATCCAAAAAATTAAAAAAAAAAAAAAACTCGACCTGATTACCTCAAGAAACATCTTAACTAATGGACAATTTTTTTTTATATTTTTCAAATGATCCAGTAATGAGTTATGCTGTTCACCGCAAAGCCTCTTTTTTTGGAGGCGCCTACGGAGATTGGCCGCAGACGGCTCATTTTTTAATTTTTTTCAATGAAAATTTTGGAAAAAAAAGTTTAAGTGTTGTACTTTGATATAATAATAAAATAATTTATCTAACATTAACCGTATCGTGTGAAAAAATTCATGAAAATAGGCCTTTTTTTGGTCGAATTAACCATACCCCCCCCTTAAATAACACCAGTTTACAAAATAAAATCGACCTCTTCCTCATCGAAGACAACCTTAATTTTCCGGTTAAGTACATCTCCCTGATTAAGAAATGGGCACTTAAAATTTTTTTTATGCGTGTATTTTTAAAGATGCCATTTATGCCAGCTTTTTTTGAATTTTTCCACACTTTTTCAGCCTTGGCGAAGTGTACCTCCTAAACTAATGACTGGAACTCAATGCTGTGTATAGGAAAGTTAAAGAACATTCTATTACCTGTAAATTGAGTATAATATGACCCAAATCATGTTATCAAAACTCAAGATAGAAAATAAAAAGTGGCAAAAAACGTTTTATACACTTAAAAAAAATTGACACCATACAAAAAATTACATACAAAAGCTCATAAAAAGCGTTAGTGAAGCTTTTTAATCTTTTTTTTTAAGTTTGTATATGTATGATCTATTAACTTTAAGAATTTAAAATCCAAAATACAAAACATTAACATAAAAATTTCGACTTTTTGCCAAAAAATCGGCCGCTCGGACCATAGTGCATTCGTTAAAAAGTTATGGCCGATTAACGTTTTATATCTCCATCTCCCTCGCATTCCCTTTAGCTGAGTAACGGGTATCTGATAGTCGAGGCACCCGACTATAGCGTTCTCTCTTGTTATTTTTACATCGCGTCTATCATATTGCGAACCGTGCCGTACGATACTAGGCAGCGCTCCTCGGTCGGTTGGCCGGAAGGTGTGCCGTCAGACTCCGCGCGAACCAAAAAAATTCATGCTAAACTTTTTTTTTAAATCGGAACACTTTTTATACCCTTGCAGATGGTATTATAATTTCAGTGAAAAGTTGGGACGGTCTTTTTGGTAGTCCTTTTTAGTGACAAAACTTTTGGGGAAAACATTATAAGCCAGGCTCTAGGCAGATTTAAGCTGTGAGAGTCGTGTACAATTTTTCACCAAAAAAGTTTTTGTCCACTTTTTTCAAAATTCCATTAAAAATGAATAACGTGCTTAAATTAACTTGGTAAGAGATTTAAAATATTAGTAATTTAACTGTTAACAAATTAAAAAAAAAATCAGCTTAATGTGACAGTCAGAAAAAAAGTTATTAATTTTTTCCCGAAACATCCCATTTTGTGTAAGTTGGGACACTTTGAGCGTGTAAGTTGAGACACCCGTTTTTCATACAAAAAGGCCTTAGCCCGACAGAGGTCGCTTTTTGCCTAGTACATTTCTTTGATATTAGGGGAAAAGTGAATGTTCAATGAGCCTTGCCTTTTGGATTTAATTGTTATTTGGTCTAAGTTCTTAAAAAATGGATGGGAAATAATTTAAGACGAACTAAAATTGATTAAATTAACATAAATAAATAGTAAATAAAATTGGTTTTTTTTTGGTTTTTTTTAAAGCTAATAGACTAACCTTTCGATCAGTACCAAATGCTTGAAGTTTCATAAGTGAATGTCGAAATGGCAGATTAAAAACAAAAGGTGTACCAACCTACAGACCTCTCCCCTATATATTCTTGATCAGCACCAATGGCCGAGTCCATCTAGCCATGTCTGTCCGTTTCTATTCGAACTAGTCTCTCAGTTTTAAAGCTATCGCGATGAAACTTTCCCAAATATTTTCTTTCTATTGCAGGATCGGACCACTACACCTCATGGCTCCCATAGGAATAAACAAAAAAATAATAGAAAAAACATTGTAACTTTGTAGGAAGTAGGCGTTTTGATTTTTGACAATTTTAAAACAACATTTTAAATAGGCATGTCTGCGAGGGTATATAAAATTCGGCTGGCCGAAGTTAACTTCCTTTCTTGTTTAATTATTAATATTACAATTTTCAGGTGGAAGCAGCTCTTCAAACTGATCCAGAAAATGACGAGCTATTAAAACTCAAAAGTGATCTTGGTGAAGTTATTACCCTTACTCGCGATCTGATACAAACTCAACTAGAAGAACAGCATAAATCGTCATATGTGGAGCCGTCATCAACTAAAACCGCGACCTCAAACTATTTCGACGAAATTGAAGCTGCTCTTTTAGAAGCAGAAAAATTAGTATCAGCTGCTAAGATTTGGAAGATTGGAGACAAGTGTCAAGCTAAATGGAAGGAGGATCGTCAGTACTACGACGCAACTATTGAAGATGTATCAAACAATGGAGAAGTCAGTGTAATATTTGATGCCTATCAAAATCGATCCACGACACATGTCAACGAGCTGCGAGAACGCACTACTCGGAACGAAGTTTTTCCTTCTAATAAGTATAATTTATATCTGCAACTATAAGTCAAAAGTTTGTAACATATTTTTTACAGGCGTCACCGGCCCAATCAAAAAGAATATTTGAAAAAACGCAAGCAAAAAAAACAACAGCGATTCAAAGATTTGGAAGAGGAACGTGAATCAGACAAAAATAAATGGCTTCATTTTACCACTAAAAATCAAAAAAAAAACGGAGTAAAAGCCAAAAGTATATTTGCCTCTCCGGATAATGTAAGCGGCAGAGTAGGAGTCGGTACGTGCGGTACCGCAGGAAAAGGAATGACTGATTTTACTGTGGGAGAAAAATATAGGAAGGGTCTTTAACCTGTTAAATTAAATAATTAAAATAAAATGTTAAAACAGCTTCATATTTAGAATAGCTCTTTTTAAAACAAAACCTGAAAAAATCAAGAAATAAGGATAGTCTCGGCAAGTCAAAGTTTATGTACCTTAGCAGATAAAATAAATACTTGAATTCCTTAAATTCACCTAAGAGCGTGACTTTACCTCATTTGCGACGCATTTCCAGCATATTGAATCTGTACTGAAACATTTTTGGATTGTTTTAAATTTTGTTTTAAATTGTTAAAAATCAACATGCCTACTTTAAAATAACAAAGCTATAATTTTTATAATATTTCTATAAATTCCGATAAATGAGTTATTCAAAACGAAGGAGCGAAAAATGTTGTAACATATTCGCAAGTAAATCTAAATTTAACATTTATTTAATTTGTATCTTTATAGAAATGATCTGCAAGGGTTTGTAAGCTTCGAATAAATTTTCAGCGCTACAGATAACACAGGCCGACAGTGTTTTTGGTGCAGCCCTGTGGGCATTAAATTGTGTTAATATAGACGTATATAAGCATATCTACATACTTAGTTTTCGCATTTAACGGGTGGTATTTGTGCAATCGCGGTTTGAAAAAAATAGCAACATTTAATGTTTTGTGCTCAATTGCATTATAACCTATGCCCTTATATGTCCTTCTACATAATTGCATTTAAGGTTCCATCATAATTTGAATCAATCAAAGCCTATGAGCCATTTAAGTAACTTGTTCACCTCTATTCACAACCAACTTTATGCGGTGAACAGACTCAAAAAATAAAAGGAAAAATATGTGCCTCAAAATATTGTACAGGCATCTAGAGGCGTCTTCTACCTAATTTTTGAGATAAATATCAGCCTTGTACATCGAAGGATGGAATTTATATAATTTTTTCCATAATACCTAATACCTATGCCCTTAGATGTCCTTCTACATAATTGCATTTAAGGTTCCATCATAATTTGAGTCAATCAAAGCCTATGAGCCATTTAAGTAACTTGTTCACCTCTATTCACAACCAACTTTATGCTGTGAACAGACTAAAATAAATTACAACGAAAAATATGTGCCTCAAAATATTGTACAGGCATCTAGAGGCGTCTTCTACCGAATTTTTGAGATAAATATCAGCCTTGTACGTCGATGGATGGAATTTATATAATTTTTTCCATAATAACATGAAAAGTATCAGGTATTTTTAAGTCACTCTTATGTAACGAGTTGGTCGCCATTTCATACAGTAGGTTTTTTAAAGATAACAGTGGTGTAGCCTTAAAATTTTGAGGGGGAGATTTTTAATAGGCATACTAACCCCTTGAAAATATAATTTTTCGATGTTCAGCGCCTACTGATAGACAAATTGAAAGTGAAATTTTTACGAATCTGTCAAATATTCATGTAAAATGAGATTTAACAAGAGAACGCTATAGTCGGGTTGGTGTCCCGACTATCTAATACCCGTCACTCGGCTAAAGGCAGTGCGAGGGAGATGGCGATATAAACTTTGATGGAGATCTCAGCGTTCATACGGACAGACAGACGGACAGACGGACATGGCTATATCGACTCGGCTAGTGACCCTGACCAAGAATATATATACTTTATAGGGTCGGAAACGCTTCCTTCTCCCTGTTACATACTTTTGCACGAATACAATATACCCTTTTACTCTACGAGTAACGGGTATAAAAATAGTTGTTACTTTTCCCGTTCTTATGCAAAAAATTCTATAAATTCCATCCTTCGGCGCACAGTGGCGCCTTGGGCCAAGAATCGTGCAATAAATCACTTTTTCAACCTGAAAATGTGATATGATGTTCAACAGCTCGATATTAGAAACTTTAGTTCTACCACTTTTGGAAAAACCCGCTAGTTTAGCGGGAAAACAGCTAAAAATAGCTAAAATACGGAAGGCCGTAAGGTATTTTAAAATGCTTTAAGCGCCTCCTATATGTAATTTGTGTAAATGTAATATTTAAAAAGATATGAACAAAACAAATTTTTTTAAAACTTTTTTTTTTAGCTTTTTTTATTTTTTTGAAAAACGGCTCTAACGATTTCCTTTAAAACTTCAAACTGTATAGCCCTTGAGATTCCTTAAATTTTGGTATATATTATGTTACTGTAAAAAATCACGTTTAAAAGTTATTCAGAAACGAAAATAGCCACTTTTGCCAGCTCAAAACAACTTACGCTGCCTAAGCATTCAATTTAGTATGTGCGAATCCAAACTGTATTTTAGGGTCATGGAATCACAATCTTGTCACAGAGTTAGAGGCTAGTAATTATAGTCCAGAAAATTTTTTAAAAAACTTTAATTTATTTTTTTTTTGTTTTTTTAGTTTTTAAAAATTAAAACATAAAAAAAGAAACTAAACAAAACAACATTTAAAAAAAATACATTTTTTTTTTTTAAAACCCCAATTTTTTTTAATAATTTTTAAAAATTTCAACATAAAAAAAGAAACTAAAAAAAACAAAAACTTTTTAGAAAAAGTTTTTTTTTGTTGGAAAAAAATGGATTTGTTTTTAAATTCTGACTTTGCCGATTTGTAAGTATGCCACGCCCACTCCCTGTCTCAAGCAATAATTTAAAAGGTGGATCAATTATATATCATTTGCCGTTTACATCATTCAATTATCTTCACTGGTTCAAAAGTTATGATTTATTACCAAAAAAAAGTCAAAAGGCGCCACTGTGCAACGTACAAGGCTGATATTTATTCCAAAAATTCGGGTAAAGACGCCTCTAGAAGCCTGTACAATATTTTGAGGCACATATTTTTCCTTATATTTTTTTAGTCTGTTCACCGCATCAAGTTGGTTGTGAATAGAGGTGAACAAGTTACTTAAATGGCTCATAGGCTTTGGTTGACTCAAATTATGATGGAACCTTAAATGCAATTATGTAGGACATATAAGCAATTTTTTGGCATAGGTTAAATGCAATTGAGCACAGACCCTCGAAGACATCTTTAATCAAAACATTAAATGTTGCTATTTTTTTCAAACCGCGATTGCACAAATACCACCCGTTAAACTCAAAAACTAAGTATGCAGATATGCTTATTTACGTCTATACTAACATATTTTAGTGCCCATAGGCCTGCGCCTTTTAATAAAGTCCATTTTGTTGTCCAGTGTACTTATAGTATATTCTGTTTCATACAAAATCTATTTAAAACAAGAGAGAACGCTATAGTCGGGTTGGTGTCCCGACTATCTAATACCCGTCACTCGGCTAAAGGGAGTGCGAGGGAGATGGAGATATATACTTTGATCAGCTATAACTTTTTAACGAATGGTCCGATTTAAAAAATTTCTTCTACATTTCGATAGACATTGATAAGCACAACAAAACTGCATCTTTACTTTTCCGAAATATTTAAATTTCTAAAATCGTATATAAGCTATTGAGGGCGTTAGAGGGGGCGTGGCACCTTCTGGAAACAAACTTGCGCTGCTTAGGAACTCCATGAATCTTCATGCCAAATACCAATCCTCTAGCTTTTATAGTTTCCGAGATCTCAGCGTTCATACAGACAGACAGACGGACAGACGGACATGGCTATATCGACTCGGCTAGTGACCCTGACCAAGAATATATATACTTTATAGGGTCGGAAAAGCTTCCTTCTCCCTGTTACATACTTTTGCACGAATACAATATATCCTTTTACTCTACGAGTAACGGGTATAACAAGGAAGGAAGTTAACTTCGATGAGCCGAAGTTTATATATCCTTGCACTTAGTTTCGACTTTAGTGTCAAGCTAACCGGCTGTGTTTGTTTCGGAGATCTCGTTTTTCATAAAATTTGTATAAAAATTTGATTTTTCATTATTACCCTTGCAGAGGGTATTATGATTTCGGAATGAGTTTCCCACAAGCGTGCCGTCCAAGTATCCAATAGTTTGATGGGTGCAATCTCTTTAGTCTTCTTCTGTTCATAGGTTTGGAAAGTGTAAAAGCAAGTCTGTTTGTGTGGGAGATGAGTCTTGATCTGTAGCGAATGGCAGTATTGGTGATAGATTTACAAACAGGAATAATGTTAAGATCTCGAAAAATAGTAGTGTTTCTTGTATAGTATGGGGCGTTTATCATATGTCTTAAAATTTTGGATTGGCAGGATTCAACTCTTTTTATAGAAGTGTTACAGGCTGTGCCCCAGAAGTGCATACCCCAATGTAGACTAGGCATCAAAGTTGCTTTAAAGAGCCGGGTTTTCGCCGTGATCGACAGTCCACTGCCCGGACGAAGAAGCCATCTCATTTTCCCCGCTTTTTGCCTTACTGAAGCACAGGTTGCCACAATGTGCTGCTTCCAGGTAAGCCGCCTGTCCAGAGTAAGCCCAAGGTACATAACCGTGTCCGAGTGCTTTATTGGAGTCTCGTCTAAGGTTAGGCGATAAGTGTTCAGCCTGTTCAATGAAAAGGTGGCATGTTGAGATTTGGCAGGATTAACTGCGATGTTCCACCTCGACGCCCAGGCCTCAAACTCATATAGCATGTCCTGCACCATATATGTCGCCTCTCTTCGCAGAGCACTTATCGCCAGAAATGCTGTGTCATCTGCATATGTAGTTGTTAAAACATTCCTGCCTCTGGGCGAGGGAAGGTCCGAGGTGAATATTGTATACAAGACAGGACCCAGCACACTTCCTTGAGGGACTCGAGCAAGAATAGGCCTTGAGGCAGACTTGGATCCTCGAACATCCACCTGAAAGATTCTACCAATTAGAAATGAGCGAAGGAGATCAAAGTAAGTCGGGGGAAGAATGGGTTTCAGCAAAGACATTAGAATATGAAGATGGATAACGCCATACGATTTTTTTGCACACGATTTTTTGGTGCTGGCTTTTCAACTGGCTTTTCGCTCTCTTGCCCAAAAGCCAACTTGTAAGTTTGCCAGACGAGAATTGTGAACGCCCTTTATTTTAAAAAATCGTTGCAGGAAATTGACTTGCAATAGAAAGCCAACTTTTAAATTTTTGTATTGCTTAATGTATTTGTTTAAAAATGTAGAGCTGTGAATGAAAAGAAGCCTTAGTAATTATCTGTCATTAAAAAACCCAACTTTTCAGTATATTTCTAGTATTTTAGCTTAGATTCCTACCCATTAGTAATCCCCTATTTTTACACAAGTACAACAGATTTGTATACATAGGCTGGGGTGTTGTAGGCCTTGAAAACTATTTTGTATGGACATTTTTGTTGGAACTGCTTACACTTTTACACTTCTCAAACGTTTGCTACGCAATTGAATACCATAATTGTGTGTAAGTATTGTATTGTACATGTATTGTAAGCAAATCAAAACATATCCAAATATACATATGTACAAACGTATTTGGTCAAGAGTTCGAATCTTAAGATTAATAGTCAACTTGGAGCTTGGCTTTGCTTTTGTAGGAATTTTCTACTTTCTTCCATTACGGAAATTAAATAGGGCTCTTACTTCTGCTACAAAATTAAAAATACTTTTTGAAAAATAAAACCTAAGCATTTGATCCATAGAACTTGTTGCATCCACAAGCGTTTTTCGTGGCGACATGAAACTAGGGTCTGGGCAGTGTGAAAATTGGTAACTTGCTAAGTAAAGATGTTCTCCGTTCCGCTCTCTTTTTCGTACTACTTTATTGACAGCTTCAGACTCTGGAATTCATACAGATTCATACAGATAAAAATATAAAGGGAAAAACGGAGTTTGACCTAACAGCGCCACCAACGCCTTTGGTCCAGCGTGAAAGTTGCGAATATGAAGATGCCGTACATAAATCCATGAAATGTGCGACTTTTTGGGCAAAAGGATCGGATGTTTCTCACTTTCTGGGATATTGGCGTTTTCGAGCCTGCCACCGACTCTGATAAGCTGGAACCTTGACGATAATTCGATGAATGGATTTAACTGTCCGTTTAGCGGTCGAGATTTTTGCAAAAGTTGAAATTCCATCGGAAAGGCTTGTTGTTGGAGATTCCATATTATGCAATCGGATGCGTGTCGTAGTTCTTCTGGTGTCAATCTACCCGCCTGCGGTTTGTCCTTCTTGCTCGTGAGTCGATAAAAACGGAACATCCATGCCACTACGCGTAGGCAGCGAGTGTACGAACTTATTGTTTCCAATTTTTCAAGAAGATGGCTAGAACTCACAATGGCTGTGAATGTGCTTTTTCGCTTCTCCAAATTGACTAGTTCCATGT
Source organism: Drosophila prostipennis (assembly GCA_037075205.1). Lineage (NCBI taxonomy): Eukaryota > Metazoa > Arthropoda > Insecta > Diptera > Drosophilidae > Drosophila > Drosophila prostipennis. Next base: position 855 of record JBAMCJ010002265.1, on the reverse strand, counting down.
CAAGATTCTTGTGACTGGGAGACGTGGGCCAGTTTGACATATGTTGCAATAGAAACGAGGGACCAGAAAACCATATTGAGGCTTGGAGTTCAGGCGTAGTTGCTCCCCTGGACACAATGTCAGCTGGGTTGAACGATGTTGGTACATATCTCCACTCTCCATTCGAAGTTGAATCTTGGATTTCGGATACACGATTTCCCACGAACGTCGATAGTGTAACAGAATGTTCCTGTAGCCAATGTAAAACAATCTGGGAGTCAGACCAAAAGTACGCTGTATGCGGCTTGTCCAGAAGTAGTGGGTGAACCTTTGCATACAACTGCACCAGTAAATGCGCTCCGCACAGTTCCAATTTCGGGAGAGACTTTCGTTTCACCGGAGCCACTCTGTATTTAGCTGTGAGGAGTCGGACAGCGATGGTTCCATCGAGGCAATCGGTACGCAGGTAAATGGAGCAGCCATATGCCCGAATTGAAGCGTCACAAAATCCGTAAAGCTGAATTGATTGGTACTGACAAAGACATTAGAATATGAAGATGAATAACGCCATACGATTTTTTGGCACACGATTTTTTAGTGCTGGCTTTTCAACTGGCTTTTCGATCTCTTGCCCAAAAGCCAACTGGCTTTTCGCTCTCTTGTCCAAAAGCCAGCGAGAGAGCGCTCTAGAGCCAGCCGCCCAGTCGGAAGTGGAACGCATCCAGAAGGGGTGATGGATAGCATCCAAAGCACAAATGCATGCGTGCCCGATCGATGAACTTCTCGCTTCCTTTTTACAGCAAAGCGCTCCTGGAGCGCTCCCTTTTCACGCATCGGGCACTTCGGAAACGTTCGGGATTGGTTTCCATTTTTCCT
>JBAMCJ010002263.1:0-14915 GCA_037075205.1 Drosophila prostipennis | reverse complement strand
CTAACTATCATCTTACTAACTTTACAATCATCTTTGAAATTCTTCCAGATAATACAAATTGTTATTTAATGTTTTTTTTAAGCTCTACCATTTATTTATTTTTAAAATTCTAAGATTCTATATAATTCGAGCAAAACTAAAAAAATGAAGACCAAGTCTAAGTACTACTTAGAAAAAATAAATTTTAATATTTAACATTCTAAAATTTAGAAGAATCCGCATTTTACATGTTAAAAAGGGTTTATGACATAAATAGGTTGATTTCGAAAATAGAGAATTTAATTAGATATTTTGTAGATATTTTTTCTGTGTGCCACCGATTCTGGTTCTGGGTTTGTTTTTGCCTCAAGCACGCTAGAGATGCAAAGTAAATGCAAAACCACAGCAAATTATGTTGAGGGGGCGGAATCTGTTGGGTGATGTCTACTGGCGCGATAAGGACGAAGGACCAAGAACGAGGGAACTTGGGACCTCCGGCGGAGCCAGCCGCTCAAGTGATTTTCCTTGAGTGGAGTGGAGTCTTGAGCAGGTGTCTGTTTAACCATTATGTTTAGTTGCAGGCAATTTGTTCTTTGCCGTGTTGCCAAGGTAAACTATTTTTTCCTCGCTTCTCCTCAAAATTTCGACAAGTGCCTTCGAGCAAATCTGCACTGTGCTAAATGAAAAATTTTTTAAATGTAACTGAAATACCAAAAAATAACTTTTGTGCTTAATATAAAATTTTAACTGACTTGCTTTTTAAGGTCTTCAAAGAATTAATGGCAAAATCTGTTCATCTGTGCCAATCTCTTTCATGTTCATGTTGGCCAGTGTTTTTCTTATTTTCAAGAGCATTTCCCAAAGTGCATTGCAGGAGGAGATTAAGTTGCAGAAGGCTAAAAGAACTTTATTAAAATAGCACAAACAGAACAGGAGCCATTGCTCACAGCTCATCATGGAGCTTGGTGGGCGCCGATCCACTTGAGGGTGGACCGAGGTGGGCCATTCCCACCATCTCTCCATAACCTTTATCTTCCATTTCTGGTGCAGGGCCTGACTTCGGAACTCCTCGAGGAAACGCTTGAGCCTTCGCGGTATGTAGATATCGGAGAACAGAGGGAACGGATATGCGATGAAGGGCAAATCCCCTTTACTTTGACCCGTATGGTGAACTTAATGCCCGAACTGAATACCATCGACGTTCGCAAAGTTCAACTGGCAACGTATTTCGGGCAACTGGATTTCCACAATGAACTTGAAGTCCTTCACGGATATAATATCATCTGGTTGTTAAAAGAACAACAAAGGCAGTCGCTGTTCGATGAGTTCTTAAAAGTAAAACTTTCGGCACACTAACGGTAATCCGAGTGTTCCAGTTCTGGAATTCCAAGATAATTATCCTTTTTGGCACCTGTTGCCTAGTAAACAACGCGATCGTGGTTCGTGCGCAAGTTGCTACTGAGATTTTTCTCGTCGATCTGGGTCATGATGGGTTGAATGATATGGATAAAAAACTTGGTGGTGCTTTTTTAGACAAAACTACAGCAGACTGCAAAATCATTCATATATCACATTATACAATTTTGAAGAAAAAGTGTCAGGAGGAGTCAAGAATTGTCGAAAATTGTGAGATTCGACGGGACTTGCATTTATTAGGAAGCCTAAAATATTTTACTAAAAAATTTCAGTTATGAAGGATATTTACTGACCTTAATGTATAAACTTTACATATATTCAAAATCTAAATATATAGCTTATCTTCAATTTAATGGTATTTACTTATAAGTTTTAAATTAGGTATAACTTTAATGTTTAAAATAAAATCATTAAGGTAATACTTTGTAAATTTTGTAATAAAAGTTAATAGATTGATGCAAATAAATAAAACCACTTAACAATTTGAGACATTCCAATCTACCGAATGCAGGCATATAACTTAGCAAATGGCAAGGCGAAATGACAATAAGCTTTGCAGTCATTAAAGGGTTAAGTGTCGCCCTATCGAGAAGGGAAAATGTCTAACGAAAATAAACAAGCGTTGGCTCACTCTTCGGTAATCGTTTGGACCGGGTGCAAAAGGGCTAAGCAAATATTTGCAGCGGCAACTTCGCAAATGAGCTTCAGCTTGAGCCCAAAAGACAGAGGACGATGATGATGACGATGAGGAGTTGTCGTTGCGTTGTCGCCAGGATTTCAAAAGGACCTCAACTCTGGCGGAAACGGAAACAACAACTTTCCCGCTCTCCAGGAACAGGATGGATGGATGGATGGATGGATGTGTTGGGTTGGGTTATACGTTGGATGGCGAAGGAACGCTTGTCGTGGCTGCCATTTAATGACATTTTTGCGCCCATTTGCGCTTCCGGGTCTGCTGTCTGCCTGTCGATTTCTGCAATAATTAACTTAAGAAAAGTCTAAATATGCTTTCCAGCATCCAGTATCTCCATCTTGTGGCCCCGGCAATTGTTTATTGCGTTTATCTGTCCGTCTGGAGGCGATAAAATGTTGTGAAAACCCTGCGACAATATCCAATAAATCGTTGTCCTTCCAGGGGATTGCGGCCTGACCTTCACAACTGTGTTCGGTTTTTGCTAGCCCGTGTTTGTTTGTATTTGCCTTGCTTTGTCTGCTCCCTGGCTTTTTTTAAAGGGTTTAATTGTCCTTTTTGTTCGCCTTTGTTGACATAGGTGGCCAGGAGATGAGGCTGGGCGGAATAAAGGTCTTCCCCATATGCCTTGCCTTGCCGTATTATGAATGGCTTTGTATTTTTGGGGGTAGGCCAACGAAAGTGTTAATTAACTTGTATAAATCAGTGGCCAATAGACTTGTGGAAAGGCCCGAAGGTCGTAAATTCAAGTTGAGTTAGATTGAAATGGGATCGAGAGGGTTCATCTAAAGCCTAATTGAGTTAAAAGGGGTAAAACACTTAAAGCTGGCTAGGCAAAACAAATATTTATCTTTAAATGTCACAAATTTGTATATATTTTCTCTTCTCAAAAATCCATCTGCCATAATTTTACTGATTTAAATCCCTGGGTAATGTCCTTTTTTCAATATCAGCCGTCACTCTTAATATCCGCATTCTCGTGCCACCTTTCCTCCTTTGGCCAATTGCAGTCACTTTCATAAACCATTCCTGGATAGCCAATAAATCCGCAAACTGTAAATCTCAATAATGCGAGGCGGGGCCATTAAAAGTCATTGGAAGCTGTGCGGAAAAAGAGCTTGTCAAAGCATCCGCATAATTCAGATTCAGCCGAGACATTTAACGCCATCTCCTCGGGATCTGCACCACCCACAGCATCACCCAAACCACCCCTACCACCTACACATCCTGAAACCGCTGAACTGAGGCTGAGCTCATAATTCTCGCGTTTCCTGACATCAGATTGAATTTGCGCAATGAACGCGACTTTCTGCTCATGATAAATGCATTTTGGCGCCAAAACGATTTGTTGCGCGTACTTTGGCGCAATGCGAATGCGAATGCGAAAATTTATGAGACTTTGTAATGCAATTCATAAGCTATACGCTGCACTTTCCAAAAGTTGCAATTTATTGTGGAGCCAAGTGGCCAGCATGAACAAACGGATTGCCAGTCGAATGCATTCGATATTGCCCGCGCAAGAACTGCTCTATATGTTAATCCCAATTTTATTTGCAATAAAATGGAAATGCTCGCTTTTGCGGCATCACAAGCAGCATTGTCTTAAATTGTAAAACAAATAAAACACATTTCTGGCTAGATCAAAGTCGAAGGCAAAAATTCGAAATCCTTCAAGATTTTTAAAGTGTTTTCTTATTTATTGTATCAAACAAAAACACCTCTTAACGAGGTATAAAAATAGTGACGATCGCACCTTCAACGTACAAAAGTTCTGATATCAACTTTTGTGACGAAAAATGATTTTAGATGCGACTAAATAAGTACGCTACCTAAAATTTATTCATTCGGCACGCTACGACAGAAAACTTTCGTGCATATATTAAATATTTGCTAAAGCGGGCCGAACGAGTAAATTTTAGGTAGCGTACTTATTTAGTCGCATCTAAAATCATTTTTCGTCACAAAAGTTGATATCAGAACTTTTGTACGTTGAAGGTGCGATCGTCACTATTTTTATACCTCGTTAAGAGGTGTTTTTGGGGCATTTTATAGCTTTAGTAGTATAGAAGTTACGGCTTTCCGAATTTTAGCTATTTATAGCTGTTTTCCCGCTAAACTAGCGAGTTTTTCCAAAAGTGGTAGAACAAAAGTTTTTTATATCGATGTGATGAACGTCATATCAAATTTTCAAAACTTAAAAAACATGTTTTGGACAAACTGACAAACAGAATTAAATTTTCATTTTGGGAAGACGAAGAAAATCGTATTTTGGCTATTTTGAACGGAGCGTCGGATTTTATCATATTACCCCTCATTCGACGGGTATTTTCAATAGGAACACAACTAAAACATTGCGAGGGGGCATTTATCCCCACCGGCCCCAACAGCCCCAAATTTCGAAATTTGAACTTTTTTACTTTCACCGCTCTCTCTCCCAAGCCAATTGATTTTCTTAAAGTATTGGTATGCAATCCTTTAAGTTTTTGCAATACCTTTCGATTGGTGTATTACTCATTACGATCGGACTATCACAGCAGTATTTTCAATTTTGCGGCTATATATTAGTAGTCGCCTTCGCACAATCTCCTGGTGCGCTTCGTCACTACATGGACTGCCGTCCATAGTGATAATTCAATATTATAAAGGTCTCCTTCGACCTGTAGCATACTTTTCTAACTTGTTAGGAATTTTGTTTTTTTATTTATCATTCTTTTACATTACTTTTTTTAACTTTAATTTTTAAACAAGATTTTTTTCATTAGCTTGAAGAAATAAATAATTTATTTGCAAAGTAATAGTTGCAAACATTGTATTATTATTTTATAAATATTAAAGGCCTCCTAGAATTTTAAAATTAATATTTTATTTATTTTTTATATTTCTTTTTTTATATTTTTTATATTTTCTATAGAAAAGTTATCTGCCTATAGGCAGATACTTATGCATTTTTGCTTGTATGATGTAAATTGCCAGGATCTATCCCTTTAGCCAGGCTTCTCTATCCTTTCGGTCCGACTCTCCTCTCTCCTCGGTGCCAAGTGTACTGTGACAAGTTTAATTATTGCCGTACTCCACCCTGTGCTCGCCGTACTTGGGGTTTGTTTGCACAGTCATTTAGCCAGTTTGTCATTCAGTCAGTCTGCCAATGTTGACAGCATCGCCGTCGCTTAACGCCTCACTTGGCAGCTCCGCCGGGAATCTGTGGGAGATGGAGTATTAAAACAATTTTGTTAATTAAGTAGGAAAAATTGTTAGTTTATTTACTCGTCAACTTTGCCAGTGCCAAACACCTCACACACTCTCCGTCCCATTCCCAATGGATATTTTTGCCGAAGCAGCTAAGTTTCAGAGTATGCTCAAAAATTCTCAAGTGCACAATTAATTAGTAAAGTTGGGCCAAAGGAAAAGCAAAAGGCGAAGCAAAAACAACGCATCGCAATATTCCACTCCTCCATTTTTGCGGAATTTATGGCCCATTTTGATTAGACTCGCTGAAAAGCATTGTAACTTTGCACAAGTTCTAAAACTATCTGTAAGTAGGCAAAGCTTTTCCGATTATTTTCCAAGAAGTTTGTTGAGAGTAGGCAAGAAATTGAAAATTGATTGGGACTTGCATAAGTAATGAACCGATTCAGTGGAATTCCAATCCTGATTTCGCAATTTGGGGGAAGCTTATACAATAGCTCAAGAGTAAATTAAATTGGAACTGGAATAAGCCATGAGTTGAATAAAAATGAGAGGGAGAACTGGAGTTCGAGAAATGGCAATAAATAGAGGAGTAACATTTATTTTAAAAACGAGGACGGAAGCTAATTTCGGCAAGCCGAAGTTTTAATACCCTTGCAGATTTCACGAATGAAAACTTGACTAGAAAAGCAACATGAATTAACAAAACAACAAAATATTTTATATTTGAAAAAAAATATAATTTTAAAATTTTTCACCCTATTGTTCCTATGGGAGCTATAGGATATAGACGTCCGATCGGCACGCGCTTTTACCCTAATCAAGGTATGCATAAAAGAATATGATTTGGAAAGTTTCATGTCAATAGCCTATATTCTGCGCGAAATATCCTGAAAAACGTCAAATCTGGACCGATTTCACCCTATTGTTCCTATGGGAGCTATAGGATATAGACGTCCGATCGGCACGCGCTTTTACCCTGATCAAGGTACGCACAAAAAAATACGATTTGGAAAGATTCTTGTGAATAGCTCTTACACTGAGCGAAATATCTTCATTTTTTTAAAGCTATATCCGATTGTTCCTATGGGAACGTCCGATCGGGTCGGTTTTCAAACTTGATCTGCGTACACATGTTTTAGGACGACTGTGAAAGTTTTAAGTCGCTAGCTTTTAAACTAAGCTCGCAAACGGACGGACAGAGGGACAGACGGACAGACGGACATGGCCATATCGACTCCCCTATTGATCCTGATCAAGAATATATATACTTTATGGGGTCGGAAACGTCTCCTTCACTGCGTTACAAACTTCTGACCAAAATTATAATACCCTCTGCAAGGGTAATCGTAAACGAAGCTGCAATAATGAATAAATATGTTGGTAAACAATGAAGTATATGATTGCACTTTAATAAGAGTCAGATTTTTCCAAAAGATTTCTTATTGGAAAAATATTTATTTATTTGTATAACAATATTTAACTTGTATGCACATTATTTAGTAAAAACACTTTTTAACATCATAATAGTAAGGCAATATACTTTAAAAAATAAAGTTTATACACTCGGGAGAAAAATGAATGGAAATGTGGTATTCAAAAAGTAGGCAACAAAAAATGGGTTATAAATACCTATCACAACCAAATCCTGAATATATTTTGCTATAATTTTTGCACAAAGCTCGCTTAACTGGTAGAGTAATTGGATGAGCTTTCTGTTAACAACATTTACTATGTGCTTGAACCATATTCATTCGAATTCAACTTTAACATAGTGCCTAAATCTAAAAAGTGCCGGTATATGGAGAAAATTTGCAGACAAACATAAAATCCGATTTCAAGTTATCAGATATCAATTTTAAAAATAAATGTTTTATAAATATTAACGATGTATAAATTTATAGATCGGGTAAAACGACATGTCACTTAAAATAATTTTAAAACAACGCATACATTTGTATAATTAATTAATACTTTTTGAAAGAAATTTATGTCATGAATATTACATTTTATATTTTTTTTATTTTAGAATTATATCAAATGTTAGTTTTTCACATTAACGTGAAGAGCAATATATCGAATTACTAATAACGTTGCTTTTTAACTTTGAACTAAAAAACGGAAGCTTCCCGCTGACGTTATGCCCCATAGTTTATCTAACTTTATGCGAAATTTATACTACATTAAAAAAAGAGAAATAAGCCAAAATTGGTCATGGTCAATTAATTACGATGTGTGGAATTTGCAAAAGAAAAAGGAAAATTATTTAATTTGTAAACTGATTGATTGCTTACCGAAATGATATGGTAGTCTGCATAAAATTTTTCTTTTTTAGTTGGGCATTGTACACACATTTCGTTGGTGTTAAAAATTAGGCAATTAGGCAGATTTCGATCATAATTGGAAAAGTAATTAGTTCTATTTTAGGGCTCAAGACAATAGATAACGGATACGATCGGGGTGTGAATAATAACAGGTTAACTGCAATCCGGGAAATTGTTATGCAATTGGGACTTATTCTTCGCCAGCCGCAACCAGATGAATGAACAATTCAAAACATTGCATCAAGTGGAGCTGATTGGCTGAGACCCGGCAACCATGAAAAAACAAAGGAAAACAAAAGTAAAGAAAATAATAGCAATACGAATAACAGATACCCTATTTCGATTGAAGTAAAACATAGGTATCCTTTTTAATGAAAACTGAAACAAAAATTAAGTTGAATATACATTAAATAAATTAAGTTAAATATAAAACTAAATATATGAATTAAATACGAAATTTATAAATACTGCAAGGTCCAATTGTGAAAATCGTGAATATTATACCCTTAAATATCAAATATCAACCTAAGCTGGTGTTATTTTATAACCACCTTATATAGAGTAGTTACCTGCAACTTGATTAGGGGAAACATTTGCTGTGACTTAAGATTTTCTCCTCTCTGCTCTGCGGTTCCCTTTTTATTTTCATTTTCATTTGCATGATATTTTCTTTTCCTTTGAATGGCTTTACTATATCAAAAACCCATGTAAAACGTTTTTGCTGCCTCCAGTTGACTTTAGCCCCGTTTTGCGGTGTTGTAGGCCAACGAGCTCATTACTTTCAATTAGATGCATTAGCCGCAGACCCAACATTGTTTACTTTCGTTTCGGAAAATCGTTGTCTGCCGGTAGAAACGGCGTTTGATGTCACTTTGGGCCTGGTCCCGTGTTTTCCGCAACTGAGATTTCTTTCCCTCTCGTGGTCAGAATTAATTGCTACCGCTTTGGTTGCCAACTTTTTTATTTTAGGTGTAGGGAAAAAATTGGAGCTGACTTGTAAATTGGTCTCAAAGGTGGGGTTCACTGACCTCTAAGCTGCAGCATAAAATAGGCCTAACTGTCATCAAATCTACTTGATTACTTAACATTTAACATTTAACATTTGAACCAGGAATGCCAGTAATGGCTAATTTATTAAATTTCAAAAGTAAATTGAAAACTGTGGCGTGATAACTATTAACTTTCCTAAGATCAATGCCATAACTTTTAGCATCAGTTCAATCTGTTTCCCAATTTATTTCTCCGCTATCTACGACCAAGCTTTTTTAATTATTTTTATTCTTTATGGCTGTGGACAATGCTGGAGCCTGCAGGTGTCCATATGTGGCAACCAATAGGCGTTTATAACGATATATAGACGATTGCGAAACCCAATCACATCAGTCAACTATGTGATATTACACCCCAAAAAATGCCTGTTATTAAAAGTGTAATTTAAGGAAATGAATATCATAATTATACATAATAATGGTTGTCCAAACTTTACCAAAGTATGTATTTGGAAAGGATATGAATAAAATAACCTGATATTTTGTAGCCTTTTTTGGTTTGAGCTAGTCGATTGCAAACATTATAATATCCGGTCACATTTATAATACTTAATTCAGCTGAACCAGAGATAATCAGTTTTATCTCTGATTATCAAATCTTACTAAATTAGTCAATACTAATCTTCATGTTAAGATATATTTTAAAATTCCAATTATTTAACTTATTATTTTAAATTAACTAGATTATATATTACTGTATTTGTAGTCAATGAACTTAATAAGTGAGTTCATTCTTGTTCATATATTTTTTATAGTCTCACCTGTTTAATATGTGTTAGTTCTTTTTTTCTGTGCATATGGAGATCGGGGTTTCGGTTACACGCAACTTCTGTGCACACGAGACCGAAATATGAAAACAGCCGACTGGTAGCTCCCCACAAAGCAATGTCACCCAATCCACAGATGGCGCCGGGTCGTTCGTGAGTGTCAATTTTCGGTGATTTTCATTCGTTTTCCATTTTCTTGTGCGGATGCAGCTTTTAAAAGCTCTTGGCTCCGCAGTTTAGCAGTAGGCGATGCGAATGGCTCATTCAATTAGACGCCGCCATCCATTTAACCCGATGTGTCTCGCTCTTCTACGTGATACCAATTTAAATGCAGAGTTCATTTGGCCAAAATGTTGACCGGCATTATCGTACTGCTGTTATCGCTACTTTCCCTGGATTCGCTCACGAACGCGTGTAAGTGGGAAGATCGCGTCGCCGATAAGGATTGTGATATGTGAACTCAGCTGGTTTCTTTTTTACAGCCCAATATCATAGAGAGGCACTGCAATTCTTGTTGCGCAATGGAAATTTCGACTTGAATCCCCTTAATTGCCACATTTTGTTGCGGGAAACGTGCCCCAAGCGATATATAGATTACCAGCTGTTTACAAGGTAAGTTATGTGAGAAATGTAAAAGTGCGTGAGCTGATAAGCTACTTAACAATTTTGTAATACTTAAAAGTAAACTAATCAATGTGAGTAAAAGTATAAATAAAATAGTTTTATATTCTGTTTCTATTAGATTAAAACGAAATAAAACGAAGCCGGGTCTATCTGCTTTTGTAAAAAAGTAAAGGATCCTCAGCAGCTTATAATGTAATCCCTAACTTTTGAAAGTATGCTTCGTGCACGAACCCACTGCGTTTATACTAGGTTTATTTTTTGTTTTTCCATTAAAATTGATTTATTTTAAAATATTAACAAGCTCGCCACGCAAGCCTAGACAAACAATCGAATCTTTCACTTTAATGCACCCAGATTAGCCTGATAAATGGTCGCAGTTGATCCCTGATTTTGGGCCTTTCCTTTTTATGGCCTTGAACCACCTAACGCGGGCAATATGAAAGGCCATCCAGTCACCGAAAAGATGCAGCTCTGATAATATTTCACTATCGCTTGGCAAAAACGAATGACTTAGGAAACAAACTAGGCAATTGTCGTCGGGGATAATAATAAGAATTTGCATTCAATGCGAATGTTATGTAAATAATAAACAGATGAATTACAAACTGCAGACACCATGAAGAAGGCAACGGCATTGAGTTGGAAAACGAAAACGAAACCGAAAGCACCCATTTCCAACTGAAAACTCATAATCAAAATCAGTGCAGCGTTGCGTGTGCCATGAATTTTCATTTCATAGTCGTCGCCAGGCAGACACAGCAGCAACAACAGCGGCAATTGCAGCAACAATGGAGGTAACACAGCAGCAACAACAGCAGTAACAGCAGCAACATTTTATATTAGCCAAAGTCGTTCACGTTTCAAGTCGGCGTTAAGCAAAGTCAAGGCAACAGGCGGTGGGCTGAGCGATTCTTTGGCCAGTTTTCGCTGTTGCTGCTGCTGCTGCTTTTTCTGCTGTTGCTAATGTAGCTGCTTTTGGTGTTGCTGCTACCGTTGCAATTGCTGCTGCCTCTGCAGGCGACGACTGCATTTTCCTTGGTGGCGCCTTTCGCGCTTGGGCAGCGCATTTGCAGCGCACAGCGCGAATCTGCAAGACGTGCTGCGGACCGCTCGCGGAACAGATCTAAATTGCTGATTTCAATGCAAAGGATTACCATGAAATCGTTTGGCAAAAGCAAATGGATATCAATTAAAAAACCATGTGATCGCAGTGCAAGTTGTCAATTCAAACGGAAAAGCGGAGTGGAATCTGGTTTAAAAATACGAAATATGTGAAAGGCGAATAAAATTAGCCAAGAGGAAAGCCAAAAGTCCTCAAGGAAAATAACTCAATAATTAAAAACATAAATTCCACAACTGTATAATTATTTCGGTGACAAGTCAGTGAACAAAAATTGGAATTTCGGTAAAAATATTACGTAACAAAAACTGAGTGCTGAATAAATATAAAGAAGTTATAAATAATACTACTCTACGATTAACGGGTATAAAAATACAGTAAAAATGTCTTCGATTGTGAACTAATTTTCCTATCAAATGAAAATAACCAAAATTAACCTTTATTTGGCTAAAGTGTGTGTTCACTGAATTGTGTCATTAGAAAACAAGTTTATTTTACAAAGAAAATAAAAAAAGTCACACTCTGTGAAATTCAAATGAAAATGAAACATCTCGTCGTGCTTTGCATATTTTCACTCTTTGCCAAAGGTATATTCCCAAAAGAAGTCAAATAAAAGAAGTGGACTCGTTCTGAAAAAGTTGTATTGATCGAGTAGATAAAAAATGATTTAAAAAAGTTAAATATATTCAGTTTTCTTCAAAATTCCCGATCGTCTATACACTTTTTCAATGAAAAAGGTTGAAGTATTAAGACCACAAAAAATACAATTGCAGATGCACAAACATTGCTGCTAAGCCAAATGGATTGGAAAAATCTGCGCAACAGTGGAGCCTTGGACCTAAATGTATTGCGTTGCTTTTTGCGCGACAAAAACTTTTGTCCCAGTCCACATATCGATCACCGACTGTATGCTCCGTAAGTTTGATTGGATTATGCCAGCTTCTCTTTGTAGAACCTGAATTTTAAAGCTCATAAATTTCCAAAATTAGTGTCATCCCCAAGCAAAAGCAAGATGTGTAGGTGCATATTCTAATAAATTTATAATAACACCCAAAAAAATACACCGAGAAAAATAAATGTTAATTATACCTCTTGTCAGGCTGCTCACACAAATGTAAAAATAATATTGGGCCGTATTTTAAACTAAAAAAAATTGTTAAATATCATTACTCTTAACTTTGAAATTTTGTATCTATAAATTTATTTGTTTATATACTTACACGCAGTTTCTGTGCACTGTAAAATCTTTTATTAAACAAAGTTGTTTATCCCACCAATTTCGTCTTGATTTAAGATAAATTTTTTCTCTGTGCAGCGATTTTGCCAATTTATGGTGATGATTTGTGCTAGCCGCCTGGCGGGGAAGAAAGTTCCTCAGGTGTTAGGCAACTGGAATTGCTTACTCGGTTAGTGTGTCAACTGCCGAAACACTTGTCGCACTGGACTTGTGCAACCACAAGGATATTGGGCTGGCAGAAACCGAAAAATAAGAGTGCAATTAATGGGCGGTCAACCCGTTTCTCGAAACCAGCCACTGACCCACTATGGATGAGATGCTCTCGCCAAAGGAGGCCTGCTTTTTCCACATTGACCGTCAAGCCTGGCCAGCGATGACATCAATTTCAATGGCCAATTGGTCAATAAAATGCTTTACAAACGACTCCTTGGTAGTTGTCTTGCCCAACTTGTCTGGGCAAGATCACCCCCACCTCCGAAGACGAGACAAAGTCTCAACGGGTGAGGTCCATTTTGGGAAAGCTGTCGGGTAATTCCTGTGGTAACATTAAACGACGGAGGGGATTACATGATGGCCAGCGCTCAAGAGGCTGCTGATTGATGGTTGTATAACAGCAAAAAATTACCGGACTGACACCTCCGTTCTTGGAAATCAAACGAGAGGCTTGCAAATATTTATCTTGTTGAAGACTAATAGGGAGAATTCTAAAAGCCAATGCTGATAACTGTTCTGCTTTTCTGTCAGATTTATTACATATTTGTTCGACTAAAATATTGATTATTTAGGAATTTCTTCAAAGCTCATTCATTTTTAATTCTGAACATTATTTAATCTTAAATTTTTCGCATGCAAACGATATTTGTAGTTATTGGAAAAAGTATTAAAACTAGACACCTTGCTTTTCGCACACAAATGGAAAAGGTCCGTAGCATTGAACATCGAGGTATCCAAACTCCCCGTGAAAGTTAGCGTAAGAGACGCAATCCTCCTCTGGATCAGTATTGTTCGGCTCTTGGGGGACCCACCTCATTCTTGGCCAAAACAAAAGACCGCCGCTTAGCCAAGCAAGTGATTCCCACCCAAACTGAATTACGCCATCCGTCGGCGAAGGGAAATCCCAAATTGATGAGGTGGGCGGTCGTGAACATCTTGTCCAGTTCGTCCTCAAAGACCATAAGTTCGGCCCCAAGATTCCGGCAGGTATAATCGGCCACAAACCAATTTACCTGAATGATTAAAATTGCTTACGTACTGAAGTATTAAGAATCGACTCCTACCTTATTTGGATTAAAATAGAGGCACTTCTTGCCCACAAGATCAAATTGCGGTGGACAGTTAATAGCGTGAAGGCCCACAGCCAACGTGAAGAGGACGCAAATGAAAAGCACTTGATTGGCCATGTTCTGGCTTTAGATCGCTTGCCGCACGACAGATTTCTCCGGTTTTATAGCCACAAGAAATGCTAGTCGCTCCATTTAAACCAAGCAAAACCACTACACAGAGATAAACCGAAACCATTATCGCCTTTCAATACTGACCATATCAGCAGATAGATATATACATTTAAAGAAGGCTATCGAAAATACAATAATAACACTGAGTAACATAAAAAATTTTCCTTTTAGAATCGAAAAATGTTTAATCGAATGACAAGAAAAGTATCAAGTGAAAAGCAGGTTTTTTTATTGTAAGAATAGTTAAGATTATTTTAAAAATAATATTTTTATCAAAGTTCTAAGTCGGATTCTAATACCTCGGCTAAAAATAAATTTAAAACTTTTGGGAAGAAATATGCCAAAGCCAAATGATTTTACACAGCATGTGTAAATCCACAGGAGTGCGGGGATATGACGGAATAATCCCCCTCATGATTTAAAGTGATGATTAAAAAGTATAAAAAAAATATGATCTGAAAAACAAATGTGTCCCGCGTGTCACCCCTGTAGTAGAGGCTTAAAACAGCAAATTTTCCAACATTAGGATACACTTTAAAAACAAGAAAGGAAGCTAGTTTCGATCAGCCGAAGCTTATATACCCTTGCAGATCATTCCTTTTAATTAGCAAATTGCTAAAATGTTAAATTTCGTAAATTTTTTAAATTATTTTTTCTATCCTTTATATGGCAGCTATATAATATAGTTCGTGACGTTTTTCTGCTTGACAGCGTACGTGAGCGTCGAAACGCTAGCAGCGCAGCGGCAGAGAAATTGCCTATCCCGTGGCCCCTGCGCGCTGCCTCTGCTGGCCACTACTTATCTAGACAATCAGACAGACGGACAGAAGCACTTTTGCGCGAATACAATATACCCTTTTACTCTACGAGCAACGGGTATAAAAATATCATAGAGTAGAAGAGCATACAATAAAAATCAAAGAAGCTTTAATTTATTTCGTATTATCTTCCCATTAATTTTCAGATCTTTTCTATGGCAGCTATATGACATAGTCGTCCGTTTTTTTTTAATTTAATCCAAAATTCAGAAATATATCAAAAATAATATTTCTAAGATGCTGATTAATA
>JBAMCJ010002257.1:0-44282 GCA_037075205.1 Drosophila prostipennis | reverse complement strand
TAGCCGAGTCGATCTGGCCATGTCCGTCTGTCCGTCCGGATGAACGCTGAGATCTCGGAAACTATAAAAGCTAGAGGATTAGCATTTTGCATACAAATTCTAGGAGTTCCTACGCAGCGCAAGTTTATTTCAAAATGGTGCCACGCCCCCTCTACCGCCCACAATAGCTTATATACGATTTTAAAAATTTAAATATTTCGGAAAAGTAAAAATGCAGTTTTGTTGTGCTTATCAAGACCTATCGAAATGTAGAAGAAATTTTTTAAATCGGACCATTCGTTAAAAAGTTAGGCCGGATCAAAGTTTTATCTCCATCTCCCTCGCACTCCCTTTAGCTGAGTTACGATTATTAGATAGTCGGGACACCAACCCGACTACAGCGTTCGCCCTCCCTTTAGCTGAGTGACGGGTATTAGATAGTCGGGACACCACTTTAATTCACATAATACTTATTAATAACATTCATTTCACCTCATAATTCCCTAACCTGGGTACCACAGGGACGATTACATAACACTTGAATAAATAGTTATAAGTATAAACAAATAAATGAATAAATAATATATAGATAGGTTTACATGAGTATTTTAATTTATTTAGAAGTAGATTTGTAGTTTATAGTGGGTGGTTATTGATGTATATATTCGTGGTTTTGTTAACTTTAAAATTAACTTAAAATAAAAAAACCTGGCACCACCCAGACGTGGGTGGCGATACTCATATTTCCAATAGTTTTCTCCCAGTTTTATTCTCTTCTTCGCAGACTCCGAGATTTCGAATTTGGTGCCGGAAGCTGCGAACACAAAAGCACTTTAATTTATATTTTTTTTCTAAAACTTGCACTCTCACTTTTGAATTTTGTTCCCCGAGACACGACTACTCTTTCTCAGCTTCTAGGTGGTTCTGATTTGCTCTTTAGTTGCCCTTCTTGTAAGTCGGCTCAATTGCATTTTCGAGAGAGAGTTTTCCGAAATTTAAATCTATCTTGAGCCCACTATTCTACTAGTTCCGCCACGAACCAGCACGACTCCGAAACCAGTTCTCCATTCCCAGGCCATCTCTAGTATCGGCATCTGTTGCTCCTCTCTAACCCAGGTACGCGGTCGTTTGGTATGTTTTGATTTTTGTATGTGCCTATTTTCCTTATTTTGGCAGACCATAACAGATTTTTACCGTTTGTGATAGAATAATTTGTACAATCGGTTGGTGTGATCGTGCGCCTTCGCGTTTATAAGTGTGATCGTGCAGCTCGAGTTTATCGTGCGCGGTAGGGATGTCAAATATTTTTAAAATATCGTATCGCTGATATATTTTCCTTAAGAATAATATCAATATGATATTTAATATATCGCCAAAAAAACATCGATATATCAGATACCTTAGATATTTTTTTTTTCAGTGGAATTTCAAAATTATAGAAGCGTAAATAAGCTAACAACAACGAAAAAAGACTTTTGGCCTTAAATTAAAGTAAAAGCACTAGAAAAGTATAAATAACACTATGCAGCATCAAAAATTTACCTCGATGGATGCCATATTTTTGGATTCGTTACGAATTCCCAAGTTAAACTGCGTTTTCCAAAAAGTTCCCCGACGCAAGGATTCTTAGCAAAAGGACCTTAAAGTTTGAAAAATGCTGAAATTGGTCAACTTTCCGGAGCTCTCAGAGGCAAACGGATTCATGGTTTGATTCGATTTTAAATTTGTTTAAAAGATACAGTCTTTATCCTTCAAACCCCATTCTTAGATAAATTTTAGGATTTTTATTAAGGGAGAAACAAGTTTTAGAAAACAAAGTCAAAAAACATAAGAGCATACAGCTGCGATCAAAATAGTAGTAGTGTTGCCGCCCAGTGTTTTTAAAGGTTTCTTGTTGTAATTTATCTTCTCCTGGTAATATTGTATTGATTATAATTGTACTATTAGACTAATGGGATAAGGAAAGGGACAACAACAAACTTTTAAAAGCACAGGGCGGCAACACTACTACTATTTTGACCGCAGCTGTATGCTTTTGTGTTTTTTGACTATGTTTTCTAAAATTGGTGTCTCCCTTAATAAAAATCCTAAAACTATTCTAAATATGGGGTTTGAAAGATAAAGAGTGTATCTTTTAAAAAACTTTAACATCGAATCAAACCATGAATTTGTTTGCCTCTGAGAGCTCCCGAAAGTTGGCCAATTTATCCAACTTTGAGGTCCTTTGGCTAAGAATCCATGCGTCGGGGAACTTTTTGGAAAACGCAGTTTAACTTGGGAATTCGTAACGAATCCAAAAATATAGCATCCATCGAGGTAAATTTAAAAAGCATTAAAAATGCTGCACAGTGTAATATAATACGTTTTGTTAAATTTCTTACTCACCTTGCCCATATACATTTAAAGTACAAATCAAAATCAATGTGTTTGCCTTTGTGGGATAAGTGGGATAACATATTTGATGTATTCCCCCTTGCTTTAATAGTTTTCAAACAAAGTTTGCACTCTGTTTGTTTGCGCAGATGAGAGACAGAGATGAGAGAAAGATATGCAAATATCAAATAATATCGAAAAATGAAATATCGATATTGTGATATTTGGATAAAAAAAATATCAAGATATAAATATTTTTATTTTTTTACGAGTTAAACCACATACGGCGTTCTTCTGGCTTAGCTCGCGTTTGAATATTATAGGGATTTAAAGATTTGGTGCAAAAATGTATGTGCGTCAAATTAGCGTCGGTGACTTATAGGGTTTTCCCACAGAGCTCCATCCACCATCTACCATCCGTTGAACGGATGGTCCGTAAGGTTTTGCGGTTCCGAAAATTTCCCAGTTAGTCCGCCGCCAATTTTGACGGACTTTAACTGGCTCTTTTATGCGATAGTTAGGCGATGTTTTTTCGGTGCAACTCTGAATTCTTCCTCTTGACTGTGAAAAATGGAACGTTGACTACGAGAACAAATCAAATCAATGGCGGGAAAAAATGAAATAATGCTCAAGTTCATTGTTTTTTGGGTATTGTTGAATTATTTGTAGTTTGTTATGAGCGGATAAGCATTCGCCAACAAGTTGCTATGTGTGGGCCAAAATTTAAGCTGATCTGCAAACGAAAACATCAATGTTTGCAGGGAAGTCTCAGAATATGTTCTGCAATTCGTAAATACTAACTAATATTAATTAAAAGTGTACTATCGGGGGTGTCACAGAAATCTCTTCCAACCAAATTTGCCTCCAAAAGCAAATCTCGGTGTCACAGAAACCGTTTGAAAATCAAGTACACGGTTTTAAACCAACCGAATAGTTGGCATTGAAGCAAATGTTCCGAAAATCAGAGCAAATTTACTCCCAAACTCCTAGAAAACTCTACAGATTCTGTGACACCTACGGTTTTAATGGGTTGGTTTCCAAGCCAGCCGTACCCAAATCCGTCGCATAACTTTCCTCTGATGGATATCGGCCTTTGATGTGGCTTGGGCTGGCTCATCTTTCTTGCACCATGATCTTTTTCGTTGGACATTATTGTAAACAACCCACTTTTCGTCGCCAGTAATCATCCGCTCCAAAAAAGGATCGTTTTTAATCCGTTGCAGCAGAGAATAGCAGATATTTATACGCTTAGTTATGTGCATTTCCTTTAAGTTATGCGGAACCCAAACATCGCTTACGTAGCCAAGTTTCTTCAAATGGGTTTCAACCGTTGTATGCGACACACTGGGCTTCTCTGACATCTCCCGCGTTGAATAACCCCGGTTTTCATCCAGCAAAGCCTGAATTTGTTCGTCAAAAACGGCCGATGGTCGACCAGAACGTGGGGCGTCTTTAACTCCAAAATCTCCAAGCCTGAATTTGGCAAACCAGTGCTGACATTGGCGATCACTCATATAATTTGCTATAGCTTCCACAAATGTTATCGAATAATTACCATTTTCATCGATAGTACCTAAGACAATAAGCTTTAAAACGATACTAAAAAGTGTGACCCTGGTGCTCGATTAGTCGTAAATAAATTAGATTAAAAAAAACGACATGACTTTCTTGCCAACCCAATATAAAATAAAACAAACGCAGGTGCTTTAATAATATATTCGAAGAAATGGACTCCAACCCATGGGGCTTCGTATAGAATATAAACTCGTCACAAAGCGGCTTCGGGTATTTAGTAGGCCATCGCCGACATGCCCAGTCGGTCTTTAACTCCAAAATCTCCAAGCCTGAATTTGGCAAACCAGCGCTGACATTGGCGATCACTCATGGCATCTTTACCATACACTTCGCAAAATTTTTCGCGAGCTTCGACCGCTTTTTTTTCTTTTCGGAAGTAAAAAAGCAAAATATGCCGTAAAGGCTCACTTTGATCCTCCATGTTTAATTTGCTATAGCTTCCACAAATGTTATCGAATAATTACCATTTTCATCGATAGTACCTAAGACAATAAGCTTTAAAACGATACTAAAAAGTGTGACCCAGGTGCTCGATTAGTCGTAAATAAATTAGATTA
Organism: Drosophila prostipennis; assembly: GCA_037075205.1. NCBI lineage: Eukaryota > Metazoa > Arthropoda > Insecta > Diptera > Drosophilidae > Drosophila > Drosophila prostipennis. The sequence continues at coordinate 39,798 of JBAMCJ010002257.1, read as the reverse complement.
AGAACGATTACTAAAAAAAACGACATGACTTTCTTGCCAACCCAATATAAAATAAAACAAACGCAGGTGCTTTAATAATATATTCGAAGAAATAGATTCCAACCCATGGGGCTTCGTTTAGAATATAAACTCGTCACAAAGCGGCTTCGGGTATTTAGTAGGCCATCGCCGACATGCCCAGTCGGTCTTTAACTCCAAAATCTCCAAGCCTGAATTTGGCAAACCAGCGCTGACATTGGCGATCACTCATGGCATCTTTACCATAAACTTCGCAAAATTTTTCGCGAGCTTCGACCGCTTTTTTTTTCTTTTCGGAAGTAAAAAAGCAAAATATGCCGAAAATGCTCACTTTGATACTGCATGCTTAATTTGCTATAGCTTCCACAAATGTTATCGAATAATTTCCATTTTCATCGATAGTACCTAAGACAATAAGCTTTAAAACGATTTTATAAAGTGTGACCCAGGTGCTCGATTAGTCGTAAATAAATTAGATTAAGAACGATTACTAAAAAAAACGACATGACTTTCTTGCCAACCCAATATAAAATAAAACAAACGCAGGTGCTTTAATAATATATTCGAAGAAATAGATTCCAACCCATGGGGCTTCGTATAGAATATAAACTCGTCACAAAGCGGCTTCGGGTATTTAGTAGGCCATCGCCGACATGCCCAGTCGGCATAAAAAGGATAGTGAAAACACTATTTCCAGAGCAAGAGAGTATGGCGCGAACCTCACAGATCGTGAACACTGCGAGCATAAAGCTCACAATTGCCGAAGAAGTCCTCCGGGTATTGAAGACAATACTGGACGACAAGGCACCGGGACCAGATGGCATTCCGAATAACGTCCATAAAATTGCAATTAAGGCAAACACAAAAAGAGTATGTTGACATGTATAACGCATGCCTAACAGAAGGTGTGCTCCCTAGTCACTTGAAAATACAGCGCCTGGTACTCATACCAAAGGGGGACAATCCGGCGGTGGAGCCTTCTTCATATAGGCCACTCTGCATGCTAGATACAGTGGGTAAAATTCTTGAAAGAATAATCCACTCCCGGCTAGAAGGTGCCCTTGTCGAAACCAACGGCCTCTCAGAGATGCATTATGGTTTTCGGGAGGGACTATGTACCATCGACGCCGTCGGTAAACTGTGCGAAATCGCAGATAAAGCCAGACAAAGCAAGTGCCCGAAGGGGCACGACTCATTGGCTTTGCCGATAACGTAGCCATAGTAGTTACTGCAAAGAAACTACCAGATGCAGAGAGAATCTGCAGCAAAGCTGGGGAACGAGCAAGCGCACGGCTCGACGCCAAGGGACTCAACTTGGCAGCGCACAAGACGGAAACAGGCCTGATAAGTAGAAGGCAGATAGTAGAGACGGCTAATATCCAAATTGGAAAAACCATAATTAAATCTCACCTACCACTAACCTTCAAAGAACTTCTAGCGTACGCTAGTGGCAGGGTCCTACCTACCTACCAACGCGGCCGCAATCTCGAGGATTATGGCAAACACTCGGGGACCGAGGCAACCAGATCAGAGATCACTGGATATCGTTGTCACATCGACGCTGATATAATATAAGCCCGTATAAGCCCGAGCCACTAAAAATGAAAGGTATATACGAGATGCCGACTCCGTGCAGAGATTGAGTGCCCTGCGGGTATGCTGTGCGTTACGCACGGTATCCCATGACACGGCGTTGGTAATATCGGGAGTTATACCGATTGACCTGCAGGCATTGAAATCAGTTGAGATTTGAGCAGGTAGCACAGTAATCGAAACTGCTGAATCACTACGGAAAAGGTGCAGAAAACTTACCATTGCGAATAGGCAAGAGATGTTGGTACAAAGTAGCAAAGGACGATGGACGTATAAGCTTATCCCAGGACTGCAGAGATGGCTGGGATAGAAGCATGGACTTAACGCAACTGTTGACAGGACATGTATGCTTTAAAGACTACTTTTAATACGTTTAAGCATGAACGTTATCTGCACTCTCCACTCAGCGAGTCGCATAACGAAGACGCGGAACACGTCTTTTTTGTCTGTCCGAGATTCGAAAAAGAACGAAGAGATCTGAGCATTAGGGTTCGGAGGACGCCAGCCGCTAGTAGAAAGAAAATTGGTCTGCTGCATGGCCACAATAATACTCAAAAAACTGCGCAACGCAGACAGACTGTGAAATTCCAATACTGGGTTAAGGCCCTAGACTTCTGCAAGCTATCTCAGCTCCGAGTTGACTTTCAATGCTTTAAACCACCACTAAAAAAAAAAGAAAAAAAAACGAGGACGGAAGCTAACTTTGGCAAGCCGCAGTTTTACTACCCCTGCAGATTTCACGAATGAAAACTTGACTAGAAAAGCAAAATGAATTAATAAACAACAAAATATTTTATAATTGAAAAAAATTAAATTTTAACATTTTTCACTCTATTATTCCTATGGGAGCTATAGGATATAGTCGTCCTATCGGCACGCGCTTTTACCCTGATCAAAGTGTGCATAAAAGAATAAGGTTTGGAAAGTTTCATGTCAATAGTTTATGTACTGCGCGAAATATCCTGAAAACCTCAAATTTTGACCGATTTCACCCTATTGTTCCGATGGAAGCTATGGGAAATAAACGTCCGATCGGCATGCGCTTTTACCCTGATCAAAGTAGGCACAAAAAAATACGATTTGGAAAGATTCATATCAATAGCTTTAACACTGAGCAAAATATCTTGAATTCTTGCAAGTTATTTCCGATTGTTCCTATGGGAGTTATAGAATATAGACGTCCGATCGGCATGCGCTTTTACCCTGATCAAGGCATATTTATATCAATAGCTTTAACACTGTGCGAAATATCTTGAATTCTTGCAAGTTATATCCGATTGTTCCGATGGGAGCTATAGGATATAGACGACCGATCAGGGCGCTTTTCAAACTTGATCTGCGTACACATGTTTTAGAACGACTTTGAAAGTTTTAAATCGCTATCGTTTAAATTGAGCTCGCAAATTGAAACAGACATACAGACGGACAGACGGACATGGCTATATCGACTCCCCTATTGATCCTGATCAAGAATATATATACTTTATGGGGTCGGAAACGTCTACTTCACTGAGTTACAAACTTCTGACCAAAATAATAATACCCTCTGCAAGGGTATACAAAAATGCACAGACTGCGGCTGCTGGTAGAAAGGATACGATTCACCAGGCTGGAACAAAGAACTGACCGTCGAGGACCAGAGGTGAAGCCCCCTCAAAACCAACTAAACCAGAATCACTGCAGGACGGCGCAGGACTTGCTGACGCAGACCTTGCGCGACGTATGGGCAGAGGTGGCGATAAGAACCACCAGGGAGTGGATCGTAGACCGCATCTGGCTGTGCGGTATGGAAGCAACTCGACTCAGCCAGGCCTGGGCTGCAAAAGGCTTCGTACGTGGGCTGATACCCGGGGTCTGGGTTTACAGCTGCTACTTGGCCCCAAGCCTAACCCTTGACAAATACACGAAAACCTTGGATGTTCTCGGGGTCGCAGCAACGTAGTAGTTGGCGTCGACTTCAACGCCTGGGCCCAGGATTTGGGCTCGCCAACAACAAACGCCACAGGACGAATGGTCCTGGAGGCCTTTGCCGCGTTCGACATAATTTTGCTGAACGAGGGTACTCAGCAAAAATTTAACCGGGCCGGAGCGGGGTTGAGCAGATTCCTTGCACGCCAGGCACGCTGGAGGATCAGCAACATCGACAAGGGCAGCGACCACGAAGACATCCAGGTCTCAATCAAAGAGGGATCCGGGCGCAGGTCGACTCCGCCCTTAGCAAGGAAGGCATACCGCCGGGATACCGTCAGTGTCCCAGGCTTTGCTGCAGCGCTGGATGGCCTGAACCGAACCGGGATGGATTGCGCCAACGTTTTTTGATGAAAAGATGAAATAGCCATTTTACGCGCTAGCTGCCTTCGACTAATAGCCTCGACCGCCAGGAAGGACCTCAAAAAGGCTATTAGATCGAACAAAAGGAAATGCTTCCTCAAGTTGTGCGACGAAGCAGAAAAAGGCACCCGGCCCGGACAAGGCTCCTAGCGGAGCAATGAAGCTGCTACACCTGCATCCCGAGAAGATGGCAGCGCTCTTCAACCAATGCCTGAGAGAAGGCTGGAAGCGTCGGAAACTTCAGATCCTCGCCAAGCCCAGCAAACCAGCAGGGGATCCCTCCTCCATCAGGCCGATATACCTATAGGAAGGGTCTTCGAAAGGTGATCGTTACCAGGCTGGAGGCAGCAATAGAGCACGCAGGTGGACTGTCCCCGAATCAGTTTGGCATCATCGCTGGACGCGATCACACAAGTGAAAAGGTCACCGCCGGAGTCCCTCAAGGCTCAGTGCTGGTTCCCCTGCTGTGGAACACCATGTACAACTGTGTGATAAACCTGTCCCTACCAGAAAACACCACAATGGTTGGTTTCGCCGACGACGTCGCGCTGGTAGTGGTGGCAAAAGAGATTTGCGTTGCAGAAACGGCGGCCAACACAGCGATCCGCGCGGTAGAGTCGTGGCTAGCGATGGCAGGCCTGGATCTAGCTTCGCAGAATACGAAAGCCGTCCTGATCTCAATCAGGATTCTAGTTGGTGGAAGCGAAATAACTTCTCAACGAGCAGGCAGGTACCTGTGAGTCATACTGGACACCATACTCTGCTTCAAGGAGCACCTGGAGTACGTACACGAGAATGCGAACGCGACTGCCAGAGCCCTGTCCAGGATTCTCCTTAACACCAGAGAACTGAAGCAAGGGAGAAGGAAGCTGCTTGCGAGCGTCGTGACGTCCCAGCGGCTATACGCAACCGCAGTGTGGGCAGAAGCTACAGAGCTTAAGAGCTACATGAGCGAAGCCACGGGGAGGTAGACTTCTACCAGACGAATGCTTTCGAGGGTACATGTATAAGTACGGGCACGACTCGGCAAACGGCTGCCCAGGACGCCCAGCACCTCATTTTCGAGTGCCATAGATTCTACCACGAGCGACAATCACTCCAAGAAGAACCGGGAGCCAGCGTGGAAGTCCATACACTTGTTCCAACCATGCTGGTCAGCCAGGACTTTTGGGACGCAACGGCGGAATTCGCTGCCAAAATCCCGCGCGACCCAGCCTCCTATACTACCAAACAAATTATTGTTAAATACTTGTAAGATAATCAAAAAATAAATTAATATACAAAAAAAAAACACACACTGACAGCGCGTCCCGTTTTTTCGAGTTCTCTCTTGTTGGTTATTATTTTTTAAATTTTATAAATTAAAAAACAAAATATAACATTTTTAAAATTAAAATAAATTAAATTTAAAGCTCTCCGATTTAAAAAAAAAAGGTTTAATCAGAAACTAGCAACAAGGATATCGAAAAGTTGAAAAACCAACGAGATGGATATATGAGGAGTATAGAGCGAAAGCAAAGATATTTAAATGAGAGTCGATACTCTTTAAATACGGTTGAGTTAGAATGTCGATTAGAAATCTTAAATTCGCACATTGAAAATGTGGAGATGATGTGTACAGCGCAGAGTCAGAAGAGACTGCAAAAATAGCAAAATCGTTGCTAATTTCCCTTATTGCTGAAACAAAGCGTAAGAGCGTTGACAATTCCGCTCCGACGGCAACGGGCACACCCCAATGCCGTTTGCCGAGCGTCGCACAGTGGAGCCTTGGGCCGAAAAAGTGCAATAAATCAAATTTTCGACCCACACCAATCGAAAGGTAATTGACACACTATTATAAATGTAAAAGTAATGCCCCTTCAAAGTTGACAAATTTTCCACTTAAAAAAACACGCAGTTTTTTTTGTAATTTTCCGCATTTTCTGGGAGTATATCTTAAAAACTAGGTATCGAATTGCTTTGCTACTTGTTTCCACGGATTGGTGTGTTAGTTAAGAGTACAAAAAGAAAAATATACTGCAGTTTGCAAGCCGCATCTCTTAGTTATGCGGTATTTGCCAAACGTAAATTTTTTCCATATTTTTTAACTTTGATGGAAAATAAAAAAACTATTTAATACTATTTTTTATAGCCATGGTCCCAAATGTTGTATTTGTGTCAATCCCTGGTAAAATCAAGACCTGTTTTCAGGAAATCCGGTAATTATTTTCCTAAATGTGTTGACCGACAATGAGTTGGATTTTAAGAATAAAAAAAACAAAAAATAAATGATGATTATTTTGATTTTTGTTAAAAGAATATTTTTTTTTTCAATATAATATCAAAAATAAACACAACAAAATTGCGTTATGGCGGATATGGGCGATTGTGGGCGTTAGAGGGTGCGTGGCGCTCGGCTGAAATACTTGCTAAATACTGAAATAACTTGCGCTGCGTAGGAATCCCAAGTATATGTAGAATATATAGTTTCCGAGATCTCAGCGTTCATACGGACGGACAGACGGGCATGGCTAGATCGACTCGGCTAGTGATCCTGATCAAGAATATATATACTTTATGGGGTCGGAAACGCTTCCTTCTCCCTGTTACATACTTTTGCACGAATACAAAATACCCATTTACTCTACGAGTAACGGGTATAAACATAAAAGTATACAGCTGCGGACAAAATAGTAGTGGTGTTGCCGCCCTGTGTTTTCAAAAGTTTGTTGTTGTAAGAGGTAAATTTAAAAAGCAATTATTTTGTTGCACAGTGTTATCTATCATATGCCGTTTACATCATTCAATTATCTCTACTGGGTCAAAAGTGATGATTTATTACCAAAAAAAAGTCAAAAGGCGCCACTGTGCGTCGCTCTTCCAAACTTCAGCGGAAAACATTCTAAATTTAAACATTTTATAAGCTTTTTCGAAACTTTTGTTGACAGAGATGACACGATATCGAAAAATGTAACCATTTAATATCGTGTTTGGCTAGAGACGCGCTAGTAACATTCAGGGCATTCCAAATTGCCGCGGATCATTATCCGCTCTGGCTTACCTAATAATCATTAGTTTAATTTTCTTTAACAATATATCGACACTGTTTTATCTGCCAAAGATTTCATAGCCATCAGCTACCGCCTTGAGAAACCTGATCGACACAGTCACAGCGCTGTTCGATTCTCTATTGTCCATTGTGGATGATAAACGTATAACGAATGGCATCCTCATCCATTTAGTAATAGGCAAAGCCGATGCTGGAACTAAAAGAGTGTGGAGCGAGTGTGAGTCGGCCCTGAAAATGCGCTATCAGCATATGGTTGCCGAAGAAGAGAGCAAGCCAAAAATTGTTCAGCGGAGCGAGGCTTATCCAAAGAACACTGGAAACAGGAGTTTTTTGTTTGTCACTGCCGGGGACGATCCTGAAGTATGTGTGTTTGGCAACTCAGTAGAAAATCAAGTAGGAAACTGCACTGTTTTTACTGCCCTAACAGTTCAGCAGAGATTCGATTTCGCAAAAAAAAGGCGCCCTCATCCATTAACTGCATTCGAAAGGGCCACAAAAAGATGCAAATCGAAAAATGTAGGTTGTGTAAGTCCCCACACCACACATTGCGGCACATTTATTTATTATTCTTGCCACAGCCATCGCGAGCGTTCAAACAAAAGGTGGCGAGTTAGTTTTGGCTCGAGCGTTGCTCGAGACTTAATATTAAGAGAGAGGACGTGTGTTTGAGCTTACGGGGCATATGATCGGCAAGGATAGTCTCACCAGAGTCGGAGGGAGACTAGAAGAATCTAGACTCCCGTATAACGCAAAGCATCAAATCCTGCTTCCTTACAATGATTCAATAGTAAGAATGCTGTTGCGAGAAATACATGAAATGGACAATGCATTGCGGTGCGCAGGCGTTAAGAGCCATTGCCAGACAGCAATACTGGATCATCAATGATAAAACAATGGCGAGAAGCATTATACACAGTTGTGTCAAGTGTACAAAGGCACTAAATACAACCCGCGCGCAACTTTTCAAGCGCCCGCCCAAAGCGAACAAAGCGACAACTGGTCACACTGACAACAGTCCCACCTCAGTGAGTTTCCCCAGAAGTCACGTATCCGGCACCCCAAACCCCACTCGAGATCCAAATAGATCGTTTCCTCTAAGGGCCCAGAACACTACGAACCCGACGTACACACGACGAAGCAGTCCACAACTCGGCCCTTCCGTAGCGCCGACGCGACTTCTCGGCCCTTCCGCAGCGCCGATGCTCGCAGTTCATCACTCGGCCCTTCCGTAGCGCCGAATCGACGAAGCAAGCAGTCCCGACTCATCTATACACAACCACACGACAAACGTACATTGTACGATTACTTCGAAATACACGCCCACTTTATAGTTATATCCCTCTGTGTCATTATTGGGGAAAGGGAGGTAAATCGATCTATAGAGGAAATATAAATATCTGTCACGAACCCTGATCACGGCGAGCTATACCGCCTCCCAAAACAGGGTCGTTACAGTGTATATTGCAGTTTTCTGCTGTTTCGCTATGAAGGCAGTACATCTAGAGTTGGTAAGCGATTTAACAACAGATGCATTCTTAGGTGCTCTTCGACGGTTCTTGAGTCGAAGGTGTCAGACCATCCACTGCGATAACGCAACCAACTTCGTCGGCGCCAACAATAAACTAAAGGCCTTAGAAGAAGCGATCTTCACGGATAAGGCACAAGACCAGATCATCCACCATTGCAATCAGCGACAGGTGGATTTTATGTTTATACCGCCCCGAGCTCCATCGTTCGGTGGGCTGTGGGAAGCTGCAGTAAAATCTGCGAAACGGTTACTAGTATTAGTCACAGCCACCGCATTATTAACATTTGAAGAGCTTAACACTGTAATAGTGGAAGTCGAAGGAATTGTCAATTCTCGACCTATTACACCCATTTCATCCGATCCTACGGATATGTCTGCACTAACCCCAGGCCATTTCCTGATTGGTGAGCCCCTCCCGATGCAAATCTCACCCCAACCAACAAAACATTGTTAAAAAGATGGGAATTAGTGTCCAGAGTTAAGCACCCATTTTGGAAGCAGTGGACCATGGAATACCTTAAAGAACTTCAAATGCGCAACAAATGGAGGACCATGTCGCAGAACGTCAAGGAAGGGCTACTTGTATTGATAAAGGAAGATAACCTGCCGGTGATGAGTTGGCCTATGTGAAAAATAGTAAAAACATATCCTGATAAGATAATTACGTACGTGTAGTAGACGTAAAAACTGCGTCTGGCGTATTTAAGCGACCAATCACTCGTCTTGCGCCGCTGCTCAAAGAAGAAGTATCAACAAAGCGTCCTAACAGTTCCATTGAAGGAACAATGGTTGCAGAAGAGGTCCCAGTAAAGAAGCCACGACAACGGACCTGCAACAACCAAGAGAACGATGAGCAGTCAACATTAGCGATGGTTGAACACTTGTTCAACGGCCGGGAGAATGCTCAGTTGCAGCAATAGTTATAAGTCAGCGCACTGATGTATGATATAACGGGTCAAGCCGTCAGCAACATTATCAATGACCCACTTATTGGCACAAGCTTATTCTGCTGAATTGTAACTGGGCTTGCTCCCATTAGCGGACTTGCCAATAATTCATAATAACCAACACTTTGCTTTTTACCTATTCTGTTAACCTAAGCACTTTTTACCTATAAATACCGTTAAGTTTATTCAATAAAATCAGTAACAATTCTGACTCTCAATCAAGTTGTACTCATTCTGCATCCAACAGATGCTGTCGCTCTAGTATTCAGATCCTCATATGCAACCCTTAGTCCAACTGGTTCAAGTTCTAGTTGCGACGACTTAAGGAAGACAGTTTATGTACATTATGCCAGTCATCTAAGCCAAGCAATAAACAGGTGGAACTAATGCTCAAGCAACCAAGAAAATACACACGATAGTACAGTCGCGAATGGGTAGCAGTCAGTTGTCGTCCGAATTTTACATATTAAAAAATATTTCTGGTTATCATCCGGATCAAACGGTGAACACCAGCGGCTGGAGGGTGACAGAAAATATTCAATTGGCAGATCCATTCTTCTTCAAGCCCCAAAAAATAGATATGCTTATTGGCACACTCGTTCTTTGAACTGTTGTCAGTCGGCCAGATAAGGAAAGGGCCTGAGTTTCCCATTTTACGTGGAATCGACGACTACTTGTAGCCAGGAGATCAGCTGCGCGGGATTAGGGAAGCGTCACCGTTCTCAGACTAGGGTGAACACAGGCAACGATCTCCAGGAATCACTCCTTTCGATACATTACCGCCTGTCCCTTGCTCTGTCCCGGATGGTCCCACTAGTGATTCACTCAGTTCGCGCAGGCAGTCCAAGTTACGCAGGGATGCTACCGAGCGCTTCACTTCGCTTCTCGACTAGTGCAAACGAACGTTCCGCCCTAGCTTCACCCATTGGCTTATCGTCCGTGACGTTTCCTGGTAGTTCGACCTGTCGTGATGCGTTGGCTGGCTTGCTGCTGATGATGTCCTTCGCTCTGCTCCTGGATATTCTGGCTGCGCGGTTGGACGTAGCGTGGCTTCTGGTACTGGGGATCGTGGTCGTACGCCGATCCGGGACTACACGACTCAACCGTAGGGCTCTTCTAGAGTTCTCCACTTGAGCACATTGGGATGAAAAGCCTTTTTTTGGCATAAAGTCCAAAATTATTTTGTAAAATTTTCCGAATGTTTTTTTTTATCCATTTAAGAAATGTTCAACTATTATACAACTATTTTTAAAATATTTTTGTGACCATCCCTGGCTCTTTGATAGCCCTCTAAAGTCAGCTGTTCGATTTAAGTTGGGTGCGCCTTAATTTTTCTACGAAGCGTACTAAAAGTTTAATTATTTTTATACCCGTTACTCGTAGAGTAAAAGGGTATATTGTATTCGTGCAAAAGTATGTAACAGCTAGAAGGAAGCGTTTCCGACCCCATAAAGTATATATATTCTTGATCAGGATCACTAGCCGAGTCGATCTAGCCATGTCTGTCTGTCCGTCTGTCCGTCTGTCTGTCTATCCGTATGAACGCTGAGATCTCGGAAACTATAAAAGCTAGAGGATTGGTATTTGGCACGAAGATTCTTGGAGTTCCTACGCAGCGCAAGTTTATTTCAAAAAGGTGCCACGCCCCCTCTAACGCCCACAATCGCTTAAATACGATTTTAAAAATTTAAATATTTCGGAAAAGTAAAAATGCAGTTTTGTTGTGTTTATCAATACCTATCGAAATGTAGAAGAAATGTTTTAAATCGGACCATTCGTTAAAAAGTTATTGCTGATCAAAGTTCATATCTCTATCGCACTCCCTTTAGCCGAGTGACGGGTATTAGATAGTCGGGACACCAACCCGACTATAGCGTTCTCTCTTGTTTCTTTAGCAAATATCGCGTATTCCTTTCGGGTAAAATATGGAAAATCTTCGTCAAGGTATGTATAATATTGCTCAGAGTGCTTACACTAGAAATGCTTTTGTTTTGTACTGTTTTTTATTGTTTGATTGAACGATGTTTTGTATAGAAGTTAACCTATACATGTTTGTGTTTCGTGGAGTAGAACTAGCTAGAGTACGCAGGATTACGAAAAGTGCAAACGTGGTAATTTGGGCTATCTAAACTAATATAATTGGACCAATAAAAAATGGTCAGTAGCAAATTCCTACCAGAACGGATTTACATAAAAATCTAGAAAAATCAAATTAATTCTGAAATAATTAGGAGACGCGTGTGAGGTACAAATTAAAACAATAAACGGCCCCAAAATGCCCCAAAATTCGATTCGTTTTTTTTTTAATTCTTTCTTTTGCCATTTCTCTGTTATAAATGTTGTTAAAATGGTTTAAAAAATTATGCTCATAATCTTATGGCATACCCGCTACTAACTGCATTTAAATTTTTTTTGGAAATTCAGCCTCCTTAACCAAGTCCCCAATATTTTCCAATTTTGTTGTGTGTGACGTCACGGCCTCCACATATGTATGTATGTATGTTCTGCTGGCGCACTTTGCATTAAGTCGTAAATGTGTGTATGTATCATTTTAAGTGTGACCGTGCAGAGGAAAAATTAAAATACCACAGTCACAAAAAATTTAAAATGCGCGGTTAAAAAATCGATTATATCGCAAATCTTTTCTTTTGTTTTCAAATATTGAGTTATCGACAAACTTTGGATTTGTAAAAACAAAAATAAACAATGATTCGCTCTGCTATATACACACACACGCACGAAATGTATATATAAAAAAAATGCGTATTTTACACACACAGCCATTAGATACATATATGCGTTTTTTTTTTTTTTTTTAAATCAGTCTGTTTATTATGGGGAATGGGCTTATAGAGATATGGGAGTGGTGTGGACAGAGTTTTTACATGGAAAGTATAGTAAGAAAGATAATATAGAAGAAGAATTTGGTTCCTGATATCCCTGCGGGACTACCGCGTGGCTTTGCTTCGCAGGGTCAGGATTTACACTGGGGCTGAGGGGGCTCATCTCAAGGTCCCTCTTCGAACTTCGTCTCGAGCTCTCTCTATTTTCCGTAGGGTCTTCATGACTACGGCGGCGAAGTTGCTCATCTGGGCCCAGAACTCTTCATCCGAGATCATGCGGTCCCCCAGGGCAACAGGGTCCCTGGTCTCGCCTAGGAATTCTTCCCTTTCACGCTCAAACCGTGGGCAGGTGAAGATCACGTGCTCGGCGGTCTCCTCCACTCCACATTGGGGACAGCTGTGGTCGTCGTCGTGACCGAATCTGGTCAGGTAGCTCCTGAAGCATCCATGTCCGCTTAGGATCTGCGTTAGCCAGAAGTTTACTTCTTCTTTTCCTCTTTGCATCCACCTCTTAAGGTCGGGAATGACCTGGAAGGTCCAGCGTCCTTTCGTGGATTGCTGCCAGCGGGCCTGCCATGCTCCTAAGCTCCTTTCCCTCGCCCTAGTTTTGATGTCGCGTCTCTGTGGGGGAGTGCATCGCCTTCCAATCGCCTTGACTTCTTCGTGAATCTCCCTAGCCTCGATTGCCAGAAGGTCTATGGGGACCATTCCGGAGATCACAAGGGCTGCGTCATCCGATAACGTACGGAATCCGGAGCAGACTCTTAGAGCGCATAGCCTGTAGGTTGATACCAAGCCCTTTATGTACGACTCTGTACCAACAGCTTCGGCCCATATAGGGGCGGCATAAAGCATTGTTGCCCGAGTTACCGACTGCAGAAGGAGTCGACGCCCTTGTTTTGGTCCTCTTGTGTTAAGCATTATACGCGATAGAGCTCTAGCGATATTTGCGGACTTTTATTTATTTATTTATTTAGTTGGTTAACAAATATCTGCTAACATATGCTTAACTAGGGATACAACTAACTTATTACAATTCAATCGATTCGAGGTGACTTAAAATATTTGACGGCAGAGTGCTAATAGGTAATTCAAAAGATAAAATGTTGTATAGGCTATTGTAGCTGTTACAAAGTGCGCGAAAAGGTTCATGTTGGGCATAATTAGACCTACACAAAGGCAAGCGCAAAGGACGGAAGGAACGAGTAAATCTGGATGGGACGTTTAATTGTATATTGGAAAGGAGTGATTCAGAGTCAACGAGACCCAAAAGAAGCTTATGAACAAACATTATGGCATTGCAAATTCTACGGTGTTGTAAAGACGGCAAGTCGATTAATTTAAGTCTGCCTCGATAAGATGGAAGTAGTCTGCCGGAATCCCATCCAAGATTACGCAGTGCAAAGATCAGAAACTGCTTTTGTACCGATTCGATAATGGTCTGAGGCTCCTTATATTGCGGGCACCACACACAGGAGCAGTATTCCAGAATCGGACGTACTAAGGCTACATACAGTGTTTTGGTAGTGTACGGGTCGTCGAATTCTTTGGACCATCGCTTTATAAAAGCTAACACACCCTTGGCTTTGTTTACCATTGCAGTAATATGGCTATTGAAGCATAGTTTATGGTCGAAAAGGACTCCAAGGTCATTTGAGGTGGTAATGCGGTCTAGGTTGTGATCGCCAAGGCTGTAGGAGACAAGATGCGGGGAGGAACGGTAGAAAGTCATAAGTTTGCATTTTGCATGGTTTAGGAAAAGGAGATTACCGACGCACCACTTATGAAATTCATCGAGGTCAAATTGAAGGTGAGAATGAAGGTACCAATCGGAATAGGAGAAGCAAATTTTGACGTCATCGGCGTACATAAAAATAGATGAGTATGACATGACTTGAGGTAGGTCGTTTATAAAAAGGACGAAAAGTAACGGTCCAAGGTGACTGCCTTGAGGAACACCAGAAGTCACATCCACAGTGTGAGATAGCTCATTCATAAAGAGAACTCGTTGGGTGCGATTTGTTAAATACGACTCTATCCATTTTAGAAGGTTGTTAGGGAATCCCAAATAAGAAAGTTTTAACAGAAGCAGTGAATGGTTCACTGAGTCGAAAGCCTTACTAAAATCTGTGAATATGACGTCGGTTTGTAGACGGTGCTGAAAACCTTGATTAATCAAGTGAGAAAACTCAAGGAGATTGGTCGTCGTTGATCGATGACTAATAAACCCATGCTGAGAAGGAGATATTAAAGAGCTACAGAGATGTTGTAGTTGAAGAGTGATAAGATGTTCCAGAAGTTTAGGAATAGCTGATAGTTTGGCAATGCCACGGTAATTTTCAATGTTCACACGAGAACCTTTTTTATGAAGAGGAATTATGTAAGACTCATTCCAGATCCTAGGTAGGCAGGACAAAGAAACTGATAAGTTAAAAAGAAGTGTAATTGGATATAACAGATTTTGGGCACAGTGTTTTAAAATGCAGCTTGGCACCTTATCAGGGCCAGCTGAATATGAAATATCAATAGAGGACATTCCTTCCAGAACGACGCTCTCAGTGAAAGGGGGTAAAAATATGTTATTAGCATGAGGTATGTAATAGGGATATGGTGTTGAGGAGTTGTAGGGTTTAGAAGAATAAGTTGACTGGAAAAAAGATGCAAATAAGTTGGAAATCTCGGGAGCAGAATTTTCTGTTTTATTGAGATAGCGAAGTGACGGGGGAAAAGCATTAGATTTTCGCTTGGAATTAACAAAGGAGAAAAATTGTTTTGGATTAGTGCGAAAGTTGTCTTTACACTGTGATAGGTATAGATTATAGGATTGACTGTTTTCAGTAAGGAATTGGGAGCGGATGGTGGAGTAACGGGCAAAATCAAGTAGAGAGCCGGATTTTTGATATTTTTTATAAAGCCTGGATTTTTTGTTTTTTAGGTACGAGAGATGTTTGGAAAACCACGGGGGCTTGGAAGAAGGGGATATATCCTGTGTAGGGACAAAAGCTTCCAATGCCGGATAAATGGAGTTGTAAAATTGTAGAACGGCGGAGTCCATATCTTGGATTTCTAATAGAAATGACCAGTCAATCCTCGAAAGGTACATATTTAGGCCAGTATAATCTGTTTTCCGAAAACATTTTATCAGACAGGGCGTTAGTGCAGTAGATTTGTAAGATTGGTTTAAAAGCTCAATAGATATAGATAGAGTGGGGTGATAAGGATCTTCAGGAAGGGAAATTGGATTGACTCTAGAAACTGTTGCAAGAGCAGCATCGCCAACAAACATAAGGTCCAAAAGTCTATTCCGATTATTTTTAACTGAGTTGATTTGAGCGAGAGACAAGTCTGTTATCCCGTCGATAAATTCATGACAAACGTTAGGTAGCAAAAGGTTAGAGTCATCACAGGGAATCCAAGAAATATGTGGAAGGTTAAAGTCACCCATCACAATTATTTGGTCTGCATGACCCGCGGCAGACATCACAAACTGAATGGCAGACAGGTGGTTTAAATATACTGTGGAGTCAGACGTTGGGGGAATATAAGAGCAAGTCAAAAAGATGAAAGCTGAGCCAATGCAAACTTTGACAGCAACGAATTCGATGCCATCATCGTTAGCAACAGGAAATAACTCAGAGGAGAAATTATTGTTTACCGCGATAAGGACACCACCAGCAAAAGAAGAACGATCCGTTCTATAAGTAGAGAACTTATGAACAAAGATTTCATGGTCGGAAACGGAAGAGTTAAGCCAGGTTTCGGTAAAAGCGATGGCATCAAAGTCAAATGACGCGCTGTTAGTGTGAATTTGGTTAAGTTTACCCAAGAGACTGCGTACGTTTTGATAATTAACGGTAAAAAAGCAACTTAGTTTTTTGAACCGGTAATATTGGGAGTCTGGCTCGAGACTTTAGGCAGAAATTCATGAACAATAGTGTCACTAGGCCATAATGCAGGATTCAAAGCATCTGATAGGAGACTGTCGGGAAGAAAAATTTTAAATGAAGAAATTTTACGCGTGTGGTTAAAATTAAATTTGTTAATTATAAAATTATCAGGAGTAGCTTTTAACTTGGAGCACAGATGATTTTTGACGGCTCCCGGCGTAGTATCAGGTGACAAGCGGGACACAAATATTGCTTTCCGAAGTTTGACTGAGCGCAATGGTAATTCAGATGGGCGAGGAACAGATATTAACGGCAGCTCATCGGGATTGGGAACACTAGCGGTAGCGTTGGTGATGCCAGCGTTGGTGATGCCAGCAGTTCCGGACGGTCGGCAAGGTGAGAATTCCATAAGCGGTCGTGGTGCGGAAGATGAGGTACCAAGACCAACATCTGGAACTTGAGAATGAAGGGAAGTTGAGTCCAGTGGAGTACAATCGGCGTCAGCGGAATCAGGAGCGTTAGCAGTAGTTTTAACAGATGTAGCTGGGTCATCATTGTTTGAGGCGTTAGGTAAGGCTGGTTTAGGTGTATTGATAGTGATCGATGTAGCAGAGATATTCAACGGCGAACGAGGTACGGAGAGCAGTGCATTATCGGCAATAAGTTCAACATTGGGTTGAATATTGGGAATATTCCGTCTGGGGGATTCACCCAGAAGTTTGAGGCCCAGAAATGAAGATTCGACAGAACCAAATATGTCAGAGAGGACATTAAGTTGAGTCCGAACCTTTTGAAATCCAGATCTCGTTTCCCTCATGAAAGTTCTCATTTCCATGGTAATGCTTAGGCACGAAGTACAAGTCCAGTAAAATTGTCTATGTTTCCCAACAATATCTCCGATTCTACCATTATGACCACCACCACCACATTTAACATGTGAGCAGTTATCACACAGCCAGCACATCAAGTAGTTATCACCAGAGATGGTTCCGCTAAATTCGCATTTCTTGGCGCAGCAAAGTAAAGACATTTTAGTGTAGTCGAAGAGTTATTGAAAATTGATAAGAGAAAAAGCGGCGAGATCGGATAAGAGAGCAGTAGAGCGATAAGTCCAGCGGCGGTATGTCCAACGAAGAGGGGCGCAAAGAGGAGGCAGCGGGAGAGCGTGAAATGCAGGCGATGTTCTGAGCGCGATTTCGTACTCGAGAAATGCTAGCTTTGTAACGGAAAGCTGCAACGCTGAGCGAACCGAAAACGAGAGCGCTGCCGGTGAGACGATAAAGCCAAACAACAATAACACTGTTGAGATTGGCAACTTGCTGAGGCACTTCTTTTAATTTGTTTAAAATGTAATAATAAAGTCACTGTCTTTTTAAAGTTGGCTTTTCACAGTGAAGCGGCGTATCAATAGTGATAAGAAAATCCAAGTTTGGATATAAAGATAGACTTATTTCAACGATAGGCTAAACTTTGTCGGGAGCGATTGAAAAGCACGTCCGTCTTCAGCGAGCTTGAAGAAGTTTTTGACTGCAGTTTTTGTCGCTTCGAACAGGTGCTCCCTGAATGACAGTCTCTCGTCTATCAAGACTCCCAGGTAGCGTATTGCTCTTGCTGAGCGTATATAGGAGCCTCCAACTTGGATGCTCGCTGTCTCGACCGCCTTGCAGCTGGATATGAGGACCGCCTCGGTTTTGTGGTGCGCTATGCTGAGACCTACCGACGAGAGCCACTCTTCGATAATTGCCACTGCTTCGTTTCCGAGTTGCTCTGCTTCCGGAATGGTTTTGGCCACGATTGCGACTGCTATGTCGTCCGCATAATCTATCACGCTGGTTCTTCCTGGTAGTGCCAACCTTAGAACTCCGTCGTACATTGCATTCCAGAGCAGCGGTCCAAGAACAGATCCTTGGGGTACTCCACAAGTAATCTTGTGCTCCATCGTCCCTCTATCCGTGTCGTAGAGTAGGGTGCGGTCGCTGAAGTAGGACTGAACGATGCCTACTAGGGTTTCCGGTACTCCCAGTTGTCGGATTGCTTCCAGTGTAGCATCCCAGCGCGCTGAGTTGAAGGCATTTCTAATATCCAGGGTCACGACTAGGCAGTACTCCTTACTGCCTCCCCGCCATCTTGTACCTTCTATTGCCTTCGAAGCGATGTCCTTTACTGTCGAGATTGCATCCACCGTTGATCTTGCCTTCCTGAAGCCGAACTGCATGGGTGACAAGTCCCCGGCTGCTGAGATGGCTTCCTGCAGTCTGTTGCGGATGCACCGTTCTAGTGCCTTGCCTACATGGTCGATCAGACATATTGGCCTGTACGACGACGGGTTCTCTGGCGGTTTGTTCGGCTTGGGTAGCAAAACCAGCTTCTGGATCTTCCACCGCTTTGGGAAGGTATTTTCCCCGAGGCAATGGTTGAAGACGTCAGCGAATGCTTCAGGGTGCTCGAGCATCGCCAGCTTTACTGCCCTGTCCGGGATGCCGTCCGGACCTGGAGCCTTTCCTACGGGCAGGTCCCTGGCTACCTTCAGTATTTCATCCGGTTGGACAATACTCAGAGATGTATCTGCTGCTGCTACCTGTTCGCGCTGTGGAACTGGGCGCACTGTTGGAAACAGGTTCTCTACTATCTCCTTCGTTTTGTTGTCTTCGCCTGCGGCGAGGGGTTTTGCCTGGCTCATCTTTTTGACCACCACTTTGTATGCTGAACCCCAGGGATCCTGTTCGGCTGCATCGCACAGTTCCAGGAAGCATTTTCTCTTTGTCAGCTTGATGAGTCTCTTTAATACTCTGCGGGTTTCGGCGTATTCCTGCCTCCTTAGCTCAAGGTTTATGCGACCTCTCGCCCTCTGATGTAGCCTTCTGGCGCGCAAGCACTCGCTGCGGGCTGCTGCAATCTCTCCTGTCCACCAGTAGACCGGTTCTAGGTTACGATGGTGGCTCCTCGTTTCCCTCATGCTGGCTCTGCATGCCGTTGCCAAGGATTCCATTAGCTTCTCAGAGCTCCTCTCCGCGTGCTCGCCCAAATCCGGGTCTCTCCATGTCCTGCGGAACGCGTCCTCCTGGAGCGTCTTTGGATTGAAGCGGCTGTGTGTTGGGGCTGATGCTGGCGGTCTATTTCGCGTTATTTCGCAAATTATGGCCTTGTGGTCGCTCGCGGAGTAGATTTCTCCAAGGCGCCATCGTGCTTGTTGAAACAGCGAGCTGCTGCAGAAGGTGAGGTCTACAACTGACCCGGCTCCGCCTCTTCTGAAAGTGTGTTTCGATCCTGTGTTTAGTAGGGCTACATCGAGTGACGCGATGGTTTCGAGCAGGGTTTTCCCTCTCGCGTTCGTGTAGGCCGATCCCCACTCCTCTGCCCATGCGTTAAAGTCCCCCGCGATGACCACGTTCCTCTTTCCCCGTGCATCATCCACCAGTTCGTCCAGAACTGATGTGAAGTCCGGGAGGGTGAGGCGCGGTGGCAGGTAGCAACTATACATGAGGAACTCGTTCACCATGGCTCGGATGAAGTAGGAGCCGACTCGCACTTGTTGGGGTCGGGATGAGCCGATCGTCCAGATAGCTGCACACTTCTTCGCATCCAAAATGTAGTTCGGCCCGGCGGTCTTTTTGTACGGCTCACTGATCAGCGCTACGTCCGCATGGATTTCGCGCACGGTCTGGCTTAGCAGATCATGCGCGGCTTCGCAGTGGTTGATGTTAATCTGGATGATCTTCACCTCTCCGACGACTTTTTGCTCATGGGGCATCTCCTGCTGCCCGCGATGTGCTTCACGTCTGCCTTTCTAGCTCGGTCGCAAAGAAAGCATTTTGCTTCCTGCGAGCAGTCAGCGACCTTATGCCCGGGTTGCCCGCACTTCAGGCAGCAGTCGCTGCGGTCTACTCCGCTCTTGCACCGGAGCGCTATATGCCCAAACTCAAGGCACTTGTAGCACCTCCGTTCGGATGCCCTTTCTCGGACCCGGCAGCTCGACCAGCCCACCTTTACCCTCCCTTCTGCGAGGAGTTTTGCGGCTATTTGCGGCGCAAGTGCGAGCACCGCCATTTTTGTGCCCGCGTAGGCCGGGCGAAGCGCTTTGACGCTTGAAACGTCCACCTGGTGGCCCGTTAGGGCGTGCACGGCTGCAGCTACCTCCTCCTTGGTGGTCAGGTCGTCTAAGTCGCGTACTTCAACGTGGGCCTCTTCCACAACTGTCCGGACGCAAGCCAGGTCTCCAAGGACGTTGCCTAAGCTTTCCTTGATGGACTGGGTGTCCTCCCTTGATGCGCCGTCCAGTTCCAGGAGGAGATCTCCCTTTGCTGTGCGCTTGATCCGGCGAACGTTCTTACGCACTTCTTCCAGCTTGTTGTCCTCTCTCCTCGTTACCAGGTTGAGGATTTCGCTGTAAGAGTGCCCTTCAGTTCCCTTAATGATAAGGGCGTCAGGGCGGACCCTCTTGCTCGGCTTGCTCTTCTTCGGAGCCGTCTGCTCGGACGTCCTTGTCCGAACTCTGCTCCACTCCGTGAGGGACCTTCCTGGCTCTGGCCCACGGGTGTTTGCCTCTCTGGCAACTTGGCTGTAGGAAGCTAGGCCTGGCGTTGTCTGCGTAGCCGTGCGGGTTTTTCCGTGCTCATCAGAGTATCTTTCATACTCTGGTTTATATGGCGCACCGCTGGCTTCTTCTCGATGCATGCAGCTATCAATCCATCTATGAGGCTTTTCACCAGCTCCGTTTGGGATTTTTGGCGCTTGGTCTTCTTGGCCTGCTTCTCTGGGCTTGAAGGGCTCGTGGACTCCCTGCCCCTTTTTGGCGTCTCGCTTTCTCCGGTCCGCTCGAAAGGAAACATTTCCCCAGCCAGGACCGGCGGCGCTGAAGGTAGGGGCGTTCGACAGACCTTCGGCCGTTTGTCGAACCCCGCGAGGCTGCCGATTTCCGCCGCGGCGTCCATCGGTAACCCTCTTAGCGGTCGCCCCTACCGTCGGCTGCTAATCGGTGAATTTCTTTTCGGTAGAACTCCCTCGCTGGCCTAGAAATTTCTTTCCGGCGCTCGATGGGGGTTTTACCGCCCCTATCCGGTTCCCAGAGCCCCCTTTTTGTTTAAAACGAGGCCGCCTAGCGGTGGGGTTGGGTGACAGTGCGATCCTTTGTCTTTACCTCTAATTGTCCTACCGTCGGAGAATTCAAGCCGAAATTCGCCTTGACGGGCTTTGTTGTAAAGCAGTGTCGCGCTGACAAAAGCTCTTGGCTGCGACACCAAGCAGTGCGACTACGGGTGTATCCTATGTGGCAGCACTGGCCAAAAATGGCAGCACTGGCCAGGTGGCAGCACTGGCCTCTAGTGCGGCGGGGTGGCAACGCTGGCCTTGATCAGCTGGGCTCTGCTCGAAGTTTCGCAACACTAATCAGCTGTGATCGTGGGAGAAAAAACCGTGGAAAGGAGGAAAAAACCAAAACAGATGCAGAAAAAGCGGAAAAGCGCGGGATTTCGATTACCCCCCGGCCCTGCCTCCTCTGTCCAGCAGAGAGATGCGCAGGGGCGACTTTCCGGATCTCGGCGGCTGTAGATTGGAGGATCTCACCCTGTGTTGGTTGTGTGAGTACCAAGCTTGGCGAGGTGCAGCAGTTTTCCTTTTTTTTGCAGCTGGGATTCCGATGCCCTGGAAGATTTACGGGAGAGCTACTAAACACGTCCGCGCACTTTGAAAATCCCCAAGTGTGTCTCACATATATGCGTGTGTACGTTTGTGTGTGTGCATCGCAGCTGACTAAGGAATTGAGGTCCGCTCAAATTCAAAATCAAGATAATACTGATATCCTTTTGCTAAAAGAATATTTCATTTACATTTCCACAACAGATTTAAGACATTTTGTAACCGATTTTTGTGATTTAAAATTCAAATCGCATTGATAATATTAAAAGAACATTAAATATTCAAACCAACTGATTCTCTTTATTACACGTGCCTCATATTGTTTAAACAAATGTAAATGTTTAAACAATTTGATTCACGGCGTCCCCCACCTGTCTTTATTAATACAAGCGATATGGTGAACATGTAAATGTGATCAGGTAAAATTGATTCTGAATTTCATCAAATTCTTACCTTATTAATTTTTTTGTCTAAGCATGTGTGGAGAAAAAATGCATTTGTTTGTTTCTGTTTTGTCCAGCTGATAAATTATGCAAACAATCCAAAGGAATTTTATGAATATTTAAAATACACAATGGTTGTTTTTTCAAGTTTTTGTATTTTTTAGGTAGTTTCCATACACACAAAAAAATTTGATTGGTAAAATTTTCCTATACGGAATAGTTACGTGTAATTTGTTTTTGTTTTGGGTGTGTGTCCTTGCTAATTTGTGTATTTGTTGTAGTGAAAGTAACTATTTAATTGGCCGAATTTACAATTTTTGGGGTTGAGGACTGTTTAACAATTATATGGTTAATTTTACCAAGTTTTTTTTTGAGTGTAGGACATAATACTGTTGTTTTTGTGGAAACTAAGGAACGAAGTTCTGGCTAATCTTGGGAATTTTTTAAATTTTAAATAAGTAATAATATATGTAGCTATTCTATTCTATTCTATTCTATTCTATTTCTATTCTTGCTAGTTGTATATATGATTTAATGGAGTTAATAACTTTTGCACATACTTGCGCCATTTCGTAATATTTAAGTAGATTCGGAACAACTCGACATTGAACAAGAGAGAACGCTATAGTCGGGTTGGTGTCCCGACTATCTAATACCCGTCAATCGGCTAAAGGCAGTGCGAGGGAGATGGTTATATCTCCATCTCCCTCGCACTGCCTTTAGCCGAGTGACTGACTTTGATCAGCAATAACTTTTTAACGAATGGTCCGATTTAAAAAATTTCTTCTACATTTCGATAGGTATTGATAAACACAACAAAACTGCATTTTTACATTTCCGAAATATTTAAATTTTTAAAATCGTATATAAGCGATTGTGGGCGTTAGAGGGGGCGTGGCACCTTCTTGAAATAAACTTGCGCTGCGTAGGAACTCCAAGAATCCTCATGCCAAATACCAATCCTCTAGCTTTTATAGTTTCCGAGATCTCAGCGTTCATACGGACAGACAGACAGACAGACGGACAGACGGACAGACGGACATGGCTATATCGACTCGGCTAGTGACCCTGATCAAGAATATATATACTTTATAGGGTCGGAAACGCTTCCTTCTCCCTGTTACATACTTTTGCACGAATACAATATACCCTTTTACTCTACGAGTAACGGGTATAAAAATACAGATAAGTGAATAAGTGAAAATAAAAAATATAACACGTAAATTCTTTTTTTATTTGGAATTGGGGCGGCTGACTGGGTGTGGTCAAAATCAAAAAAGGACAAAAATCGAAATTTTACAATGATCCGAATATTATGTACAAAAAAATTGAGATCCGTATCGTTAAAATTACCTTCGGTTCATGTGGGCGTGGTCAAAATAAAAACATAATGAAAACCGAAATTTTACAATGGTCTTAATAATATGTAAACAAAATTTGAAGTCCGTATCTTTAGAATTAGAGTTTATGCCAAAAAAAAGGCTTTTCATCCCAATGTGCACCGCTCAAACTCTGTTCGACTTTCCAGTAGAGGTGGAGAAAAAATCGATGTGAAAATCGATAGATCGATGTTTAATGATATTTTACAAACATCGATGTTTCCCTCGAAAAACATCGATGTTTTTTTGAAGTAAAAATCAAATTTTCTTACGTATTCCGAGCTGAACTGGTCCGAGAATCTCGGACCGAGATATTTGTAAAAGTAAAAAACAAAAAGCGAAGACATGGACAATCAGCTTAAGCGTAAGTAAAATTTGTTTCAATTCTTCGGTATGAACACATGCATTCCGAATATAAATGGAAAACTAATTTCTAAAACGTGCATTATACAGGCATGACTAAGGAAAACTGCAAGCCCTCATCTCCGAAACGGAAACGGGAAGGCTCCAGTGTTTGGCAGCATTTTAAAAGATCTGAGGATAAGGCCATTGCAATCTGCAGTTACTGCGGAAAATCTTTAAAAACATCAGGGAACACAACCAATATGATGGAACTTCTGAAGCGAAAACATTTAAGCCATTTAGATGTTGAAAATAACTTAGCGCCAGCGAATTTTTTGAGCCAATACTCTTCGGATTCAAAACGGAAGAAAGAATTGGACGAGCATGTCTTGCGGATGATTGCAGTAGACGTCCAACCGTTTAGCATTGTAAATGACAAAGGATTCGTTTAATCCTAAAAATTTAATTTTTCATTCTAAGTGTCCCAGTTTGTAAAATTTTTTTTATTTAAAAACATCGATGTTTTTTGTTATGGTCTGTCTCCTGCTCTTGGTAGCCATCTCTAAGCTAAAAAAAAAATACCCTCTGCAAAGGTATATTTAGGTTTATGTTTATATGTGTAAAAACTAATGTAAATATACGCCAATCCAATAGAAAAGTCCACTTTTAGTCAAAAACATCGAAAAACATCGATGTTTTTTGACATAAACATCGAAAACATCGATGATCCCAAAATTCGATATTTCTCCACCTCTACTCTCCAGGCAAGATGCGAGGATTTAGTTGAGAGAGAAATGAAACGGATCGGCTTGACCTAGCCGTGTGATGCCCTCTGGACCTCGGCTACCTGGCTGCTTCCGGGTTCTCGACCTGTTGTTGTTCACTTGTAGTTCACTGTACTGGCTGACTTGCTAACTTTGATATCTTGACTTATCACGGCTTTATATAGGGCCTCCGGGAACCGTTATTTCCCTTCTGCGCTCTGCTCGCTGAATATCTCCACTCCAGTTCAAAGTACGTGGTTCCTGTTTGACCCACTTGTCCTTCACGCATGGCCTTACATTACATTACACGCAGAACGTGTTTCTGCCCTCCCGCTGACTCTTCTGGTGCATGTGGCACGTCTGTGCGCCGCTCCGCTGCTGAGAATAAAAAACGGCACAAAATTGTTGATAAAAAAAAGTAAGCAAAATAAAAAGAAATCCTACGTCTTTCAATAGACAAAGGTATTTTGAATATACTGTCAAAATTTGAGATCGATCGTTTAAGATTTGTTCGAGTTATGTGTCCGGCCGTCTCAAAAAAAGTGGTTTCGAGAAAAACGCGTTTAAAGTTGTAAGGTGCCCGGGATATACCTGTGAGGCATCGCCGCAGAATGGAAAATTTCGACACTTAGACACTTTTGCCGGGCTCTATCTTTTGGTATGTTATTTTTAGGACCCAAAAGAATTTTTTAAGCGAAAAAAAATTGTGACGACCCACTCTAACGACCGGGACGCCACAACATCCTAAGCGATCGGACGCTATTCTTTGTTATTTTTATTATAGCCTTTAGTTTAAATTCTTTTCTTTTGTTATTTTATATTATAGTTTTCGGTTTGTATTCTATAAGGAAAAGGTGACAAGAAGTCCAGAAGTAAAATATGTTTAAGTTGGTTAAAGTTAAAGTCTTTAGTTGGGTTCTAAACCGCTCGCCCGGGGTGGCAACCCCTTGGATGGAATCAGGTTTGGGGAACTGATATTTATCATGGACACTAGAATACTGCAGAAAATACTAAAAATCCCAAAAAGAAGTAAGAAAGTAGGGAAAAGGGAAAAAACGTAAAGCGGACACACTACGAGAAGGCTCGCTCTCTTGGCTTCGGGCTTTCGATCGAGGTGGTCACGCGCGCGGAAGGCGGAAAATACGGTGAATTCGGAAAGTGAGTCGACGGTTAGAGAAAGGTTAGTGAAATAAATGACAGAGACGGTGCAGTGAATCAGAAAGATTAAAAACAAATGAATAAATTGTGCAAAGATTAACGAAACGATATTGGTGTTAATTATTTGAACCCCCCTTCCCTTTTCCTCCCATGAAAGTACATCCGGTAGTCGGAACCCGACTAATTAGTGGAAAGGTTAGATCCTTCCGCCCTTACTTAACCCCGTATTTAGTGGAAAGGTTAAATCCTTCCGCCCTTACTTAACCCCGTATTTAGTGGAAAGGCTAGATCCGTCCATCCCTATGATTAACCCACTAGTTAGTGGAAAGGCTAGATCCTTCCGCCCTTGGTCCGTCTGGTAGATATTGGAAAGGCTAGATCCTTCCGCCCTTGGTCCGTCTGGCAGGTAGTGGAAAGGCTAGATCCTTCCATCCTTGTTCAGTCTGGTAGGGAGTGGAAAGGCTAGATCCTTCCATACCCGTTGTTTAATCAGGTGGTTAGTGGAAAGGTTATGTCCTTCCACGCCCGTTTAACCTGGTAGTTAGAGGAGAGGTCTAATCCCCCCCCCCCACCCCCCCAAACCCGAAGGTCCAGTCTGTCTGGAGTTAGAATACGAAGACGAGGGCTACCGTAACAGGCGAGTGTAGCGCGGGTGGATACCGTCCCTACCCTAGGCTCTGTCTGTCTGTAACATCCTTCCCGGCCAAGCAAGTAATTCGGCTGCGGCCCCGCCCGAAGGTCAAGCCTGTGGAATTTTTCGGAGTGTGCGGATATTATCCCTACTCTAAGACCTACTCAAGATAATCTTCAAAAAATATCCCTGTTCACGAAACGTGAATATAACTCTTTAGCCCAGTGTCTCAGTGACTTACAAATTATGAATTGTACCTCGGCTAGAGAGCAACCTTACAAATGACGCCCGAACTGAGAATTGTACCTCGGCCAGAGAGCAACCTTACAAATGGCGCCTAAAGTGACCCACTAAAATAAAGATATTATCTTGAAGAGTCAGACTTGAACCAAGGATAGCCAAGATCACAACGGAGGAGTATTGCGAATAGTGAGTGTGGACCAACGGATGGACATCAGCAAAGGACGGAGGAGACAGGAACGGAAAGTAGCACGCCACAGGTTTATAAGAGGAAACGCGCCCTATCCCGACGAAGTATGGCAGATCCGAAGGAGTCCGATGGTGAGTACGAGGAAGCTGATTTGATTAAGAATCCGGGCGTTGGGGTACGATGGATCTACGCGCGCCGCAAGGACGAACTGGCCGCGCTGGCACTAGAATTCGGATTTAGCGCCGAAGGCACCGTGGCCGAAACACAGAAGGCGTTCGCCACGCTAGTGAGCACAGGGTCGTATCCAGAATCAGTATGGAAACGCCTCACACAATTACAGGATCATTACAGTTCTCGGGCCCCAAGCCCCAACCGACAAGGCAAAGGCGTAGGGTCAATGGAGGAACTCGAAGTTCCCCCAGTTAACACCGAATCGATGCCTGGCACCTCGATATCTGGAAGACTTGCCAGGCAGCGGGTTTCCCATCCTGGTGCACCGCAAGACGCTTCGGGTCAATCTTCTGGGGGGATTAACGTCACAGATCCGCCGGGAATAGAAGTCCCAACGACCACTCCTCGACATATTTTACCTGAGCGCATGCAGAAGTGGAAACTGCGCTTTAACGGAGAATCCGATCCGTTAGCCTTGATTGCAGAGCTTCGAAGAAAAGATAGCGACTTACGGAGTCAACCCCGAAGAAGTTCCTCGTGCCATGTCTGAGATTTTGGAAGGTCGGGCAGCACGTTGGTTCCGCACGAGTCGTCTGCAGACTGCGTCTTGGACAACGTTCCGTCGAGAATTCCTAAACTTCTTTTTGCCTGCCCGCTATTTCGAACGGCTAGAAGACGAGATCAGGGCCCAAACCCAAGGCATAAACGAAACGTTCAAGAACTACTTAGTGGAGTTGAGAACAAAAATGCAATGTATGGGAATATGGGAAAATATATGGCACCGGAATATCGATTATATATACGGCGACATGACTTCACGACGTTAGCGCAGTTAACGCAGATGGCCATCGAGTATGAAAGTGTGAAGCGGCTGGAATCGAGTCGCGCTATGGCTCCTAGGACAAGGGACGCGAATCGTGACGGCCTTGACCCTCGCCAAACACCGAATCCCTTCCGGAATCCCAGTTTACCTGGACCAGGAGGAAACGCTACCCATCGCATGATCGGGCAACCAATGCCGAATATTGACGTACACCGAGCATGTGGCCGATGTGGTGAGGTCGGACATTTCCGGCGGGATTGTCCGAATCCTCGGCTGAATTTTTGTTGGGATTGCGGTCGCCGGGGTATCCTGAGCATCGACTGTTGTAGGCGAGGCTCCCCGGGAAACGAGCAGCGTCTCCGCCGAAGGCCGGGAGCGGTGGAGACGTACGATCCGACGAACCAGCCACAAGAAACGCCCCACTAAGATTACACAACGGTCTGATCACAGCCACCGTACTGATCGGAAGACAATGGGTAGACGCTACGGTGGATACAGGGGCGTCTAGGAGTTTCGCTAGCGCAGGATTCGTACGTATGACGGCCAGACCGGAGGAGATACACGAGATTATGACTACGATAGCGTTGGCCGACCGATCCAACTTAGAGGTGAAAGAGTTATGGCGAACCCAAGTGGAATTGGCTGGCACGCGAGTAGTGATGCCATTGCTGGTCATGCCTACCATGTTGGACTGCGTCATCTTAGGCATGGACTTCTTAGCCGCAATGGGAACACAGATACAGTGTGGAGGGACGTCGCTTACGGTAACACTAGGTCCTTCGGCGGAAGATCCCCGACTACGACCGAGTGAACCCGTCTCGACAGTGCCAAACGACGTCAAGGTCGCTGTAACGAATTATGCAGGAGAAAACCCTATGAATAGCAGGATCACACACCAAGAGACCATCCGTGGAGGGGAACGGGCTGACCGTGAGGTTCGAAATGGGCCGACGGACAAGGGAACGGCACAGACCGAAAGACATTCACCCCCGAATCAAGGGTATGAGTCGCAGGATGATGGGTGGGCGGCAGAAGAAGATGACCTCACTCCCGATCAAAGAGAATTCATAACAAAAGAATTGACCCTCTTCGATGAACTTCGAGGTGTGTCACACATAGCGGAACACCGCATAGTCATGCGCGATGATAAACCACTGAAACAAAGGTATTACCCTAGAAATCCCGCAATGCAGCAAGTGATCGATACGCAAGTGGACGAATTACTCAGGGATGACGCCATCGAACCGTCGCGAAGTCCCCACAGTGCGCCCATCGTATTGGTAAAGAAGAAGACGGGCGAGTGGCGTATGTGCGTCGATTATCGGCAATTGAACGCTCACTCAGTGCCAGACGCGTACCCCGTTCCACGAATCAACCACATCTTAGAAAGATTACGACAGGCCAGATTCATATCCACGCTAGACCTAAAGCACGGTTACTGGCAAATACCGATGGCCCGTGACAGTCACCCGTGACGGCCTTCACCGTGCCGGGTAGGGGATTGTTCCAGTGGAAGGTGATGCCTTTCGGACTTCACTCGGCCAGCGCGACATTTCAACGTGCTCTGGATAGTGTGATCGGAGCCGATATGGATCCGTTCGCCTTCGCATATCTAGATGATATTATTGTCATCGGTGCAACGGAGGAACAACACCTGGCCAACCTGAAGGAAGTCTTTCGCAGATTACGTGCGGCGCATTTGAAAGTGAACCCCAAAAAGTGCGCGTTCTTCAGACGAAAACTCGTTTATCTAGGCCACGTGATCAGCGACGAGGGAGTCCAAACAGATCCTGAGAAAGTAGCAGCTATTACCAACTTGAAAGCCCCCACCAACATTAAGGAACTCCGGCAGTGGCTGGGCATGGCATCTTGGTACCGCCGGTTCGTCCCGAACTTCGCGACCGTGGTACAGCCGATGACTGCCCTGCTAAATAAGGGTCGGAGGTGGTTGTGGAGTCCCGATCAACAGAACGCCCTAGAGGAGATAAAGCGGAGCTTGACGACTGCTCCGGTACTGGGCTGCCCTGATTTCGATAAGAAATTCGTGCTACAAACGGATGCTAGCGACGTGTGTCTTGGCGTGGTCCTTTCACAAAATATCGACGGTCAAGAAAAGGTCATTGCCTACGCTAGTCGTCGACTCACGGCTACCGAGGTTAACTACACCACGACCGAGAAGGAATGCCTCGCAATTATATGGGCCGTTCGTAAAATGCGGTGTTATTTGGAGGGTTACCGGTTCGAGGTAATCACCGACCATCTAGCACTCAAATGGTTGAACTCAATCGAAACTCCGTCAGGTCGAATAGCACGGTGGGCCCTAGAATTACAACAGTTTCAATTTGACGTACTCTACCGCCGGGGAAAATTAAACGTGGTGGCCGATGCCTTATCCCGGCAACCACGTGAAGTACTGCAGCAAATGACAGAGGTCGAGATCACTTGTAAGTGGATTCGGGATATGGAAAACAAGATACGCGACTATCCCGAGAAATTCTCTGATTATACCTTGGAGAATGGACCGCTGTACCGCAACTTGGGGAACAGAGTCGACGACGAGGATTACATCCCGTGGAAACTTTGCGTTCCAAGCCCAAATAGGATCCGAGTTCTCCGAGAATGTCACGATACACCTTCGGCCGGACACCTGGGAGTTCGAAAAACAATCACTCGAGATACTTCTGGCCGGGTATGTTTAGAGATGCGAAACGCTACGTACAGCATTGTGAATCATGCCAAAGATTTAAGGTTATCCAGACCAAGGCGGCAGGTAAGATGTTAACGCGAGTGACAAACGAACCCTTCGATATATTGTGCGCGGATTTCGTGGGTCCCCTACCGCGGTCCAAACAAGGCAACACCATGCTCCTCGTTTTTCACGACTCCTTTTCTAAGTGGGTGGAGCTAATACCACTGAGGAAAGCTACCGCCGCGCAAGTCCAGAAGGCCTTTCGAGAACGCGTGTTAAGTCGAGTGGGTATCCCCCGGAAATTCGTGTATGATAATGGCACCCAATTTACCAGCCGAGCTCTGAAGGAATTCTTCGCCACACTCGGAGTTGAATTGCAGTATACGGCTCCATACTGCCCACAAGAAAATCCCACCGAGAGGACAAACCGCACCGTTAAGACAATGATAGCCCAGCTCTCGGAGGGCGACCAAAGTTCCTGGGATCAGTGGTTACCGGAGATAGCGCTCGCCATCAAATCCAGCGTGTCAGACTCGACGGGATATAGCCCTGCTTTTCTGACGCAGGGGAGAGAGCCTCGACTACCCGCCACGTTGTATGACGAGGTAACCCCAGGATCCGCCGTCGAGGCTAAGAGCCCCGAAGACAGAGCTCGTCAACTAAGTGGGATCTTCGAAATCGTCCGGACTAACCTACAGCGAGCGTCGAAGGAACAGGCAAGACCCTATGATCTTCGGCGACGGGAGTGTAGGCCGAAACTCGGGGACCAGGTATGGCTACGACAACACCCGCTCTCAAAAGCAGCAGAGGGATTCGCCGCCAAATTGGCCCCTAAATACGACGGGCCCTATGTTGTCTTCAAGTTCGTATCACCTAACCTGGTTCTCTTAAGGCGTCCGGGAGAAAGAAAGCGACGATCTGCCAACATCGCACAGCTGAAACCCTACTACTCCGAAGAAGCCACGGAAGAAGTACAGGACGAGACTACGGGAGGTGAAAATGCGGTTGGGTAAGAAAGAGAGTAGGAACTCGTGGTAACATATAAGATGCGAATGTATACACACAATGTAATAGTTAAGAACTTTAAGTCTACGATTTCACTGCACCACTAGGTAGGGAGTTAGCACCGTCAGGGCTATGTACCAATAAGTTTAGTTTACGATATTTCAGATGGATGACGTCATCGTCTTGTCAGACGACTCCGACGATACTGTGAGTTTCCACCACGATCTCTCTGACCGGGACGTGTGGACCGCAAGAGGGTTCGAGGAAAACGACGAGGGTACCGACTTCGAACATAGTAGCGAAGAGGACTGTACTCGATCAGAAGACGACGAATCACGAAACCTGAGCGGCTCAGCAAACACCACCGATGACCAAGGATCGGAAGGGTCTGGTCCACCGCGTTTCGCAGGATGCCGCGCGAATGCTTGGAGCCCTAGACCCGGCGAGTCACGACGGTCCTACCAGCCGACATCACCGCCCCAAACGGCATACCACGCCGAAGACGATTCAGACACCGCGAGCGACAATGAGGGGCCGTACGACTACTCCCATTCAGGAGGTCGCCGCCCAGGGGAGCCATATTACTCTAACTCACATGCCGGCGACGAACAGCCTTGGACCCGGCGAGATCCGCGAGATGGTCATCCACGGTACACTAGGTACATCCCCGACTTCTCCTACAAACACCATATCACCACACGGTCGTAGATCAGGTCTCCCGTTACGAAGGGCACATCACTTTGATGCGTGTCGACATCAAGTCGGCCGTGTTCAAAGTACCCGGCGTGTGCGCAGAGGGCCCATACGTGGAGGGACCCGCTTCACCCCCACCGCTCCCTGCGTTGGAATATGGCGTCGCAGATGGCCCGGGGGATCAAGGATCTCGTTTAGACGCTCGGGAATTGCACGCCAAGTTGGAAGAAGTGGCCGTGGAAAGGCGTGACACTCTACCGTCGCCTGACCCACAATCTCCATTCGTCCGGGACACTCCGACACCCGCAGCCACGCCGAAAACGTCCACCCGAGGCGTCCAGACGTCTCCGATGACCTTTGCGAAACACGTTCCAAAGGAAAACTCGACCAGGGGCACCCAGACTCCGCCGGTCTACATAAGCGACGGGTCAAGCTTGCCAGACCCTAAACGTCACAGCGGGGGGGTACAATTCGAGGAGTGTGAGCTGATCACCGACAGCGAGGATGAGTCCGAAACTTGCCCGCTGTTCCGTCGCGTGTTCCCCGAGACGCCGACGTCGGACATAACGACCAAAATCGACACCCGGCGCCCGGCAATACCCATCAACGACGAGGGCGGGGTTTCGAGGGCCCGACCGGAAACGCGGCCACTAACAGATAAAGCCGAACCCGTAACACTACGCCAGTCCCCAGTATGCGCAGCCCCGGATCAACAATTAACCGAATGGGAAGACAATGTCATCGAACAAGTCTTGGCGGATATGCAGGAGACAGGCTGGGATGAAGACTTCCTGGAGGGGCCGGTACCGCCCGCCGTAAGAGACTCGAGTGCGGCCGTCGTTCCGTCGACATCTGCTGATTATTGCCCGTTACCGAAAGGTTGGATCGGGCCGGCAATTTGCAGGTTCTGCCTACCACAATTTGTCGCGTGCGCTTTGCGGTCAAAGGAAGGGACGTCCGCTATGTCATCACTGTGCGCAACAATGGCCAGGTCTTCATCAGCCCCCGGCAGGAAAGGGGGGGGTGTGACGACCCACTCTAACGACCGGGACGCCATATTCTTTTTTTTTTGTTATTATACCCGTTACTCGTAGAGTAAAAGGGTATATTGTATTCGTGCAAAAGTATGTAACAGCTAGAAGGAAGCGTTTCCGACCCCATAAAGTATATATATTCTTGATCAGGATCACTAGCCGAGTCGATCTAGCCATGTCTGTCTGTCCGTCTGTCCGTCTGTCTGTCCGTCTGTATGAACGCTGAGATCTAGAAAACTATAAAAGCTAGAGGATTGGTATTTGGCATGAAGATTCTTGGAGTTCCTACGCAGCGCAAGTTTGTTTCCAGAAGGTGCCACGCCCCCTCTAACGCCCACAATAGCTTATATACGATTTTAAAAATTTAAATATTTCGGAAGAGTAAAAATGCAGTTTTGTTGTGCTTATCAATACCTATCGAAATGTAAAAGAAATTTTTTAAATCGGACCATTCGTTAAAAAGTTATAGCTGATCAAAGTTTATATCTCCATCTCCCTCGCACTCCCTTTAGCCGAGTGACGGGTATTAGATAGTCGGGACACCAACCCGACTATAGCGTTCTCTCTTGTTTTTTATTATAGTTTTCAGTTTGTATTCTTTAAGGAAAAGGTGACAAGAAGTCCAGAAGTAAAATATGTTTAAGTTGGTTAAAGTTAAAGTCTTTAGTTGGGTTCTAAACCGCTCGCCCGGGGTGGCAACCCCTTGGATGGAATCAGGTTTGGGCAACTGATATTTATCATGAACACTAGAATACTGCAGAAAATACTAAAAATCCCAAAAAAGAGTAAGAAAGTAGGGAAAAGGGAAAAAACGTAAAGCGGACACACTACGAGAAGGCTCGCTCTCTTGGCTTCGGGATTTTTATCGAGGTGGTCACGCGCGCGGAAGGCGGAAAATACGGTGAATTCGGAAAGTGAGTCGACGGTTAGAGAAAGGTTAGTGAAATAAATGACAGAGACGGTGCAGTGAATCAGAAAGATTAAAAACAAATGAATAAATTGTGCAAAGAATAACGAAACGATATTGGTGTTAATTATTTGAACCCCCCTTCCCTTTTCCTCCCATGAAAGAACATCCGGTAGTCGGAACACGACTAATTAGTGGAAAGGTTAGATCCTTCCGCCCTTACTGAACCCCGTATTTAGTGGAAAGGTTAAATCCGTCCGCCCTTACTTAACCCCGTATTTAGTGGAAAGGGTAGGTCCTTCCGCCCTTACTTAACCTCGTATTTAGTGGAAAGGCTAGATCCTTCCATCCCTTTGATTAACCCACTAGTTAGTGGAAAGGCTAGATCCTTCCGCCCTTGGTCCGTCTGGTGGATAGTGGAAAGGCTAGATCCTTCCGTCCTTGTTTAACCCAGTAGTTAATGGAAAGGCTAGATCCTTCCGCCCTTGGTCCGTCTGGTAGATAGTGGAAAGGCTAGATCCTTCCGTCCTTGTTTAACCCAGTAGTTAATGGAAAGGCTAGATCCTTCCGCCCTTGGTCCGTCTGGCAGGTAGTGGAAAGGCTAGATCCTTCCATCCTTGTTCAGTCTGGTAGGAAGTGTAAAGGCTAGATCCTTCCCTACCCGTTGTTTAATCAGGTGGTTAGTGGAAAGGTTTTGTCTTCCACGCCCGTTTAACCTGGTAGTTAGAGGAGAGGTCTGATCCTCCCCCCCAACCTCGTCAAGTAGTCCGGCTGCGGCCGCGCCCGAAGGTCCAGTCTGTCTGGAGTTAGAATACGAAGACGAGGGCTACCGTAACAGGCGAGTGTAGCGCGGGTGGATACCGTCCCTACCCTAGGCTCTGTCTGTCTGTAACATCCTTCCCGGCCAAGCAAGTAATTCGGCTGCGGCCCCGCCTGTGGAATTTTCCGGAGTGTGCGGATATTATCCCTACTCTAAGACCTACTCAAGATAATCTTCAAAAAATATCCCTGTTCACGAAACGTGAATATAACTCTTTAGCCCAGTGTCTCAGTGACTTACAAATATTTTTGTAAAGACTCCTGAACCCGACTGAGAATTGTACCTCGGCCAGAGAGCAACAGTACAAAATTTAGATTTTTTTAAAATTCTACGTCGACGACTTAAAATATTATTTTTTTTTTAGTCTATAGAACTGACTATTAATCGAAAAATCATATTGATCGGAGTAGCAGTATACGTTTTTAAAATCCAAAACAAATTTTAACTTAAATTTCCCATCCCCTTTCCTCACAGCTTTACCCCTCCTCTTATTATTTTTTTTTTGGCTGTTGCTCTCTCGGCCGTCGCACAGTGGCGCCTTTTGACTTTTTTTTGGTAATAAATCATAAATTTTGAACCAGTGAAGATAATTGAATGATGTAAACGGCAAATGATAGATAATTGATCCACCTTTCAAATTATTGCTTGAGACAGGGAGTGGGCGTGGCAGAGGCGCACTTACAAATCGGCAAAGTCAGAATTTAAAAACAAATCCATTTTTTTCCGACAAAAAAAAACTTTTTTTAAAAAGTTGTTGTTTTTTTTAGTTTCTTTTTTTATGTTGTAATTTTTAAAAATTATAAAAAAAAAAAAAATTGGGGTTTTAAAAAAAAATAATTTTTTTTTCAATGTTGTTTTGTTTAGTTTATTTTTTTTTGTTTTAATTTTTAAAAACTAAAAAAACAAAAAAAAAAAAGTTGAAGTTTTTTTTTAAAAATAAAAATTTTTATATTTTATGTTTTTTGAAATAATGGTCACAATTTGGTAAACTTGGTAAATCCAATAGACTTAACATTTCTGGACTATAATTACTAGATTCTAACTCTGTGACAAGGTTGTGATTCCATGACCCTAAAATACAGTTTACAAACGAGGCGATGGCAACGCTCTCAACCAACGCCAGCGAAGAACACCCCAGCTGCAGCCACTTCCAGGACGAATACCCAGCACCCTGGGAACTCTGCCTCGACCCGGAAGAGGAGAGGGAATTGCTGCGCGCATTGGAGGACGACCCACTACCTCAGGCCATCCCAGAGGAGGACCAGTGGTCGGAAGCCCCCGCAGAATGGGCCGTAAACACCGAGCGACGCAGGCTGCCCAACGAGCTCATCGTTTTCGTACGGCAACAGGAGCGCCGAGGGGTACGATTTCTACGGAAGATAAAGGGGCAAACCTACCGGATTTCGATTACCAACAGCCGGTTCGTCAGCATCTTGCTCCAGCACCCCGAAGAAAGGGGGGGGGGGGGTGTGAGGAACCGTAGGACGGCCCTCACAATTGCCGACAAATTTTTGTAGGCATGTAGGATTTTTTGTAGACATGTAGGATTTTTTTTAGCCACGTATGAATATTTTGTAGCCATGTAAGACTCATGAAAAGTTTAATATTAGTTTAGCCTTTTAATAGCCAACCTAGTCAACACCGCCCAAACCATCGAACCAGCAACCGCCACTTCGAACATCAACGCACTCTCCTCGAACACACCATTCACAACTTCGATGTCTAAGCCATCGAACATCTGAGCACAGCATCCACACCATCGAACGATCTCGCTCTCGGATGCGAACCGCTCGAACACACCATTCACACCTGAGCACAGCATCCACACCATCGAACGATCTCGCTCTCGGATGCGAACCGCTCGAACACACCATTCACAACTGAGCACAGCATCCACACCATAGAACGATCTCGCTCTCGCTCTCTGACGCGAACCGCTCGAACACACCATTCACAACTTCGATGTCTAAGCCATCGAACACCTGAGCACAGCATCCACACCATCGAACGCTCTCGCTCTCGCTCTCTGATGCGAACCGTTCCAACACGCTCACACACACAACTTAACCATCGAACACAGCGTTCACACCATCGAACACTCTCGCTCTCGCTCTCTGATGCGAACCGTTCCAACACGCTCACACACACAACTTAACCATCGAGCACAGCGTTCACACCATCGAACACTCTCGCTCTCGCTCTCTGATGCGAACCGTTCCAACACGCTGACACACACAACTTAACCATCGAGCACAGCGTTCACACCATGATGGAACTATACAAGGTGATCTCGTCGCGAGAGCTGCCCTCTTTTGAGGACGTTATTTGTGCCAGTCTCTATCTACCTATCTCATTCTATCGCTTAAGAGAGACAAAGAGGTAAACATATTTAACGTTCTCAGCAGAGCTGACGAGACCACCTTGTATAGTTCCATCATGGTTCACACCATCAAACACTCTCGCTCTCGCTCTCTGATGCGAACCGTTCCAACACGCTCTCATCATCCACTCATCAACATCCACACGCAACTCGACGCTCTCACTCTCGCTCTCCAACACGCTCACGTCGAACATCAGCATCTGCATACAACCAACCATCGAACGCCTGAGTACCGCGAATACTCCAAATATCAGCATCGGCACCATCGAACAGTTCGAACACCTGCAAGCTGTCAAACGCACGATCGAACCAAATGGCAACCAACTCGAGCGATGTTTTCGAGCAAGGGGAAATAACTCGGCCTGGAAAAAGCTAAAGCGCAGCGGCAGCGTCGCCAGCGCAAAGCAAAAGGTGGGGTACGTGAGCCGATGTCAAAGAGGAGGAGGGGCAATTACTCTTGAGACTTCGCGCGCGCCAGTTTAGATCGGACTCTGTGCAACCCCGTGAAATTGCCCCGCCGTGGAAAATTGAACAAGTGGAAATAAGAAACTATGTCGAGCGACGGTAGTGAAGTGTACGACCCGGTTGCCGCTGCAGAAGGCTGGGAGATCAACTGGCCAGATCTACTGTGGGAGGAAACGTAAGCGCCCGCTTTATATTTTTTTCCCCTCGACGAATATATTTTTTTCCCGAACGACTCGACTAAAGTGGTGTGACAAAAGACTTTGTGTGCCCCGCCAAAACTCCCCAAGATTTAAAACAATAAATGACCCAAAGTGTTTAGTAACGAAAACCCTATTTGTCTATTATATTTTGTGAGTGTGTATGGAGGAGGGGAGTTAAATTCATTTTCTTTGTGTCCCTTCTAGGAAAACCCTGTCCCGCCGATCGTGGTCGAGCCGTGTGATGGCCAAGGATTACGACGGAGTCTTGCACTCGATTGTCGGATCCGAAGCTCTCACCGGTCCTGGGGCACGCAGTGACCGTGGATCACGACGGAGCTACGCTCGTTTGTCGGGTCCAAGGGCAATGCGGATCCCGGAGCGTGTGGCGGGTGAAACTTTCGACGGAGTCCTGTACTCGATTGTCGGAGTTTAAACCCGCTGCAGGTTTCGGCCCATGGTCGGCATCACTGGCTGACAACACCCCAAATCTCTTTCCCCCCTTCCCTTTGGCTGCTCCTGCCGATCAGAATCGGACCGCGTGGCCAAGGAGTACGACGGACCCACGCTCGATTGTCGGCTCCAAGGGCCATTGCGGGTCCCGCTGTGCGTGGCGGGTAGGGATCACGACTGAGCCCGTCTCGATTTGTCGGATCCAAACCCGCTGCCAGTTCCGGCCACAGGGCCCGTATAGGGTTGTTTTACCTCGCCCCCTCCCTGAAGTCCTTGAACTTAAATAAATTATTGTAAGTGACCCTGGGAGCCCTGAGCACACTATCCCAGCCTGAGAACTTCCTTACAAATGAAAGACCGATTTTTAAAGGGATACGACCACAGCCCAAACCGTAAGAGCTAGAGAAGCCACATTTTTGCATGGTATTATATTAGGAGCTTAACCGCCCACTAAAATGCGACATGTCCCCTCAGTCAGCTCTAACATTAATACATATTGATATATATATACCAATATACCAAATATATTTGGTACAAAAAATTAGATCTATTTAAAGCTTAACTTCTAAAGTGGTTGGAATTTCGAAATTTAGATTTTTTTCGAATTTTAGGTTTTAAACAGGCCTAATTAAAATCAAAAAAAATTCGGTTTCCTCCATAATTTGGGGGCTACATTTAAAATTAACTGTTCGATTTAAAATATCAAAACCGCTGCTCTTATCAAATTGATTTTTGGATCATTAGTTAATTCTATGGCCCAAATGATTAAGTTAAATTATTCAAGTTTTTAACATATTTTAAAAAAAAATTTAAAGAATTTATTTAGATTTTCTTAGTTTTTGCGTCGCAGTTTGCGGAAGCCTGCCGAGGGACCGAAACCCGGAGAGCGGATGCCAAGAAAGCGACGCACAGTGGCGCCTTGGGCCAAAAAACGTGCAATAAATCACTTTTTCGACTTTGTCCTGGAAAGTTGCGACCCATACCAATCGACAGGTAATTGATCCACTATTACAAATATGGAACCCTTTTTCAAATCAAAAAATTTTTGTAAAAGATATGCTCTTTCAAAGTTGAACAATTTTTCACTTAAAAAACACACCGTTTTTAGGTAATTTTTCGCACTTCCGGGGGTTTTCTTAAAAACTAGGCATCGAATCGCTTTGCTTCTTTTTTCCACGGATTGG